>JARFYF010000002.1:36984417-36995926 GCA_030265395.1 Rhina ancylostomus
ATTCCACATAAGGTCAGAAGTTGGGATGGGTATTGATGATTGTGCAATGTTCAATTCCTTTTGCAACTCCACGGTAAATTAGGTTGTCCGTGTCTGTGTAGCAGCAAGACTTAGTCAACATTCAGATGTGGGTTGATTAATGGCAGGGAACATTCATGTCAAAGGAAAGCCTGGCAATGACCTCTAACAAAAGTGAGTCTAGTTAGCTGCCCTTAATATTCAATGGCAATACTATCACTGTGTCTCCAATGTCAGCACCCTGGGAGCCACCACTGACCAGAAACTCAACTGCAAGAGCAACATAAACGCCATGAATGCTAGGGGAGTTCAATGAGATGAATGACTCACCTCCTGATATCACATCTAAAAAGCATAAGTCAGGAGTGTGGTGGAATAGTCTCCACTTACCTGGTTAAGTATAGTTCCAGTAACACTCAAGATGCTTGTAACCATCTAGGAAGAAGCAACCTACTGGATTGGCATCCAGTTCACCACTCTGAACATTAATTCTCTCCATCAATGGTGCATTCTGGCTTTGGTATTCACAATCTACAACATGCACTTAATGTCATTGCCTAGGCATTGTTCATTTTCGATAGCACCTCTCAAACCTATGACCAAGAAGAAAAACAGCAGCAGGTCCCTGAGAATACCACTACCTGCAAGATCACCTCCACATTCACACCAGCCTAATTGGAAATGTTTCGTCAACCTTCATTATCACTGCGTCTAAATACTGGAACTTCCTGTCTAAATGCATTGTGGGAGTACTTTCACTAGGAGGATAGTAGTGATTTGAGAAGATGGCTTTCCACCACCTTTTCAAGGATGGTGAGGGGCATGCATAAATGTTGGCCTTGCCAGTGATGTCTGCCTGTTGACAAAAGAATAAAGAAATAACCAGACTCTCTTGATATGGTAGATGGTGCCAAGAAGAAGGGTAGAGAGGTAGTTTTAAAGTGGAAATCAGTTTTCCAGTCTCTATCATTGTGTAGGGAGGGCAGTGGGAATGTTGGATGTACACTACCTCTGATGAGGTTAATAGTTGGCAATGGAAAGATTAAAATGGAGAAGGTGAAGGGAATTGGTATTATTGTCATCTTTTCAAAGACACACAAAAGGTACTTGTTTAGATAAAAATTTAGTTTGTCCAGCTTCCTTTTGGCTTTACAGTATTACAACTTAAACTTTGGCATACTATGTGTGGAGACGGAAATGTAGCCAGCACAAGTGATTATTAATCCAGCGTCTTTCAGAGAGACATACTGCAGTTCTAGTTTATCAGACCACTTGAATGTGTTTGAATTGATTTCGCACATAGCATATCAATACTCCACCCTCAACCTCATCTGCCTGATATAACAGTTTGATTCAACTATAATGGCTTCAAAATCCATTCGCCTTCAGTAGTGTAAAATGCACTTGTGCTAAGTAGTAGTAGCATTGCATTGTACTCTACCTCTACAATTGGATCTTTTGAAGTTGACGGAATGAATTTTGGAGAGAGAACACAATGCACTATAAAACTGAGTTGATTCAATGTAATATACAGTTTTTATAAAACTGCTTAGCAAAAGGTTCTCAATTTACTTCAAAACATGAAAGGGACATTTAAATTAATTTTTTTTCATGTACAAAATGATTTGAAAATTATTTCAACAGAACCATTATGGAAAAGGAAAGAAAGTAGTTTTTTTTGAAAATGGTCACACTAACGAAACTATTTAGAGCAATTGTAGTAACCTTAAAGATTTATTAACCTAATGATTCAACTAACTAGTGATCACTTGGATTTAATGATCCTGCTAATTGATTAATATATGATTTCATTAATTAGTGATGACATGAACCAGGTGGTTTTGAAAGCCATCGATCAGACTAAGTACACGACTTGGCTGATTTGTGGTCAGACTCATCAAATGAAGCTCCGTGACACCCTGGAAAGTGCCACCTGGAAATGCTGGAAAATGATGGTGTGAAATACTGCAAGAAAGAAAAAAAAAGGGATTTGAGGATGTTATTGATTTTGTATCAGGCCACTTTGAACTGAAGTGCCTCAAGCCTGAAAATGAATATCCTGCCCAAATCACAATTTTTTGTGTTTTTTTTCTGAAATGACACTTCTTGCATTGGCTCAAGTCTGTCTGAGCTCTGAACTACTCACAGCCTGTCTCCCCACAGACTTTTAAATGCAACTTTAGAAGAATAGGGAAGGACAGAATCAGAAGATACAGCTTTCTATTATAGTGTGGAAGGCAGCTCAGCCAAGGTGTCCTTAAGCAGAACAATGTATAACCTTGTGGCTCAGAAATGGATGTAATAATAATGAACGTCGATGAGTTTTCTGGAAAGGATTTTTTTTCTTAGCTCATTGTTTGCAACATTATCATCTTCCCTAACTGCTTCTGCATATAAATGTAGTGAGCATCTTGCTGCTTGGAAAGCAGTTTGTGCTTTCACATCACGGCTGGTAGAAGATTAAGGAAAAAGGAACCTGCTGGCAACTAACTAAAAGCAAGGTGCAAAAAGAGAAGTGTTACCAAGATTTTCCTAACTTTTGCTGCTACTTTTGCAGCATGAGTTTGGATCACTCTGAAGTTGGCTTGACTTCAGTGGAACTGAATTTCAGGATTGAGTTTCTCCCTTTTCCCTTCATGATTTTAAATCCCTCTAATAGATCCCCTTTCTACCTCCTCTGCTCCAGGGGAAAAGAAAACAGCTTTTCCAATCCATCCATGGAACTAAAGTCCCTTATACTTGGAAGCATTTTAGTAAATTGTTTTTGCACCCTCACTAAAGCCTTCACATTTTTCCTTAAGTGGCACACAGAACTTTCTTACTCTTGTACTCTGCATCTCTATTTATAATAACTAAGATTCTGTATGCTTTTGGAAGGATTTTTACCTTGCCATTTCCAATGTACATATACCACATCTCTCTCTGTTCTTGTACCTCTTTTGGAATCATGCCTTCTTGTTTATGTTGCTTCCCCATTCTTCATTCTTCATCACCTCACATATCTCAGCATTAAGTTTTGTCTGCATCTAACTGCCCTTTCCACCATCCCATCTATGTCTCCTTGAAGTCTTTTTATTATCCTCTTCACTGTTTTTTGAAATCTGAAAATTTGGAAATTGCTTTCAGTAAATCCAAATGCTTATCGTTAATATTTATGAGGAAACCTATTGGTCATGGTACTGACTCCTGGTGGATGTCGCTGTACATTTCCCCCTCCATCTGAAAAACAACCTTTCACTATAGCTGTAATTTTAGTAATTAAGCCAATGCTTTATCCATGCTGTTACTATTTTATTCTTTAGGCTTCAATGACAAGCCTGTTATGTGGCTCTTCATCAAATATCTTTTGGAAGTCTATGTATGTCACAATGACTACATTTTCCTCATCAACCCTCTCTGTTAATTCATCAAGTTCAAGTTTATTGTCATAGGCACATATACCCAGCATATAAATGCCATGAAAAATTAGCTTTTTGCTGCAGCAGAGTACATTACAAACATATGTTAACATAAACTTAAATTAACATAAATATAACTAACATGACAAAATAAACATAACGATAACAACACTAGTGCAAGTTGAGAGAGAGTGAAAAAGAAATATAGTCCAAGGTAGTGTTAGAGTTTAACACCATGCTAAGGGCTCTACCAAGTTAGTTACTCATGATTTCCCTTCAGCAAATCCGTGTTAATTTTCTCTAAACAATACCCTCCTATCCAAGTGATTGTCAATTGTGTCCCTGATCATTGTTTCTAGTAATTTGCTCACCAGTGAGGTTAAACTGATGTCTGTAGTGATTGGATTATCTCCACATCCTTGTTTGAGCATGGGCATAATGTTTAGAATTATCATCAGGCACCATCTCTGAAGCTATAGATACTTGGAAGATTATAACCAATACTTCTGCAGTTTCTTGTATAACTTCCCACAGCAACCAAGGCTGCACCCCCTCTGGACCATGTAGCCTTGCGACTTCAAGTGAATTTCCCCTTATTCTTTACCACTTTTTATTATTTGTGGACACTCGAGCAGCATCTTCTTCCTTGATGAATACCAAACTACTGCACCACTATGCTGCTCTACTTTGATTTATAACATTAACTCTGCTTCTCTCTCTGCAGATGCTGTCTGACCCACTAAGTTTTTTTCAACATTTACTATTTTTATATTGGAAGTATTATATTTGGCGTCGTCACCAGTCCCTGTGATACCCTGCCAAGCTCAGAATAACCCATTTATTCCTATTTATTATTTTCTATCTGCTAACCAACTCTCATTCTACTCTAATATATTCCCCTAATTCTGAGTGTTTAACTTTGTTCAGTAAAGTCCTGTGTCAGTCATTATTGAAAGCCTTTTGAAAATCCACAAATGCCACATGCACTGGTTCCCCCCTTATATACTCTACTGGATATATCTTCAATGATCTCTAAAAGATTAGTCACACATGACTTCGCTTTCATAAGTCCATGTTGATTCTGCTTGGTCACATAATTATTTTCCAAGTACCTTGACATCACATCCTTTATTATAGATTTCAGCATTCTCCCAACTGGCAGCATTAGACTAACAGATTGGTGGTTTACTACTTTCTCTCTCCCTTCTCAAATTGTGTGGTTATATTTGATATCCTCCAATACTATGCCACTATTTCAAGTAAAGTAGGGAGTTAAACAGTGTACCAGCTAAAGTTCCTTCCTTAGCAAGACTCCCAATAAAAGGAGTCATTCATTTGACATGTTGTTTGTTGGACTGCCATGTCCAGTCCCTTACCATTTTAACTCGAGTATTTCGGTGTAAAGTGCTTTGACACTTTTTAAGGAAGTGACAAGATGAAATATACATTTAGTTTTTATGTCTTCCTCTCTGACCCATACACAATAAAAGGTGTTTCTTTGATATTCTTCACAGTTTTCAGTAAAATTAAGAATGGTATTAGATTTCCAGTGGTGTTTATTAATAGCTGAGGAACTTCAATGTCATCAAAAACTGCACTTTTCCAAAATTTAAGCTCTATTCTCTCTGTATTTATTTCCTAAAGTTAAATTTAAAAAGTCATTAAATAATTCAACAATAATTCGTGGCATCAGCTAATTTTAGTCACATATCTAGATATCTAGAAAAGTTCTGGAAGTTATGATGATAACACAATTGTATGTGTTTTTTAATTTAATGTTCTAAACTAAATTCTGGAATTTATTCTGATTTAACAAAACTAGTACTTGAGCTTGAAATCAAATTAATAATCCTCAAGTATCTTTATATATTTGATAAGCTCTTAACTCCCTTCCCTACTGATTTAATGCAAATTCTCTGCAAATCAATTTGCTGTAGACAAAAGGTACAAAACATTTCAATCCATTGGGAATAAGGGATTGAAATTCTGTGTCTTTTCTATTTACATAGTGCCTCACAGTTTGCAATTTCCAATCTGCATTCTGTAACTATCAAGCTAGTGGATGATTTGTTGCTTATAAAAATATAAGTGTATGAAATCAGAAATGCTAGTTCTATGATATTTTGGTGCATAAATCTCTGGCTAATTATGGAATCCTTGTGACTTTTTTTCTCATCTGCATTGCCCTTGGTAATTCTGCCTAGGGAGGTGAATGTTAGTGAGGAAGATGAAAGAGGGCGGTCGCAGTACCAGCACATGGAAAATTATCTGTAGGACTTTTTGATAATGGCAGGTAAAACAAAAAAACCCAGGAAAAATAAAGAGAAGTCCTTGCTAAAAGCATTGAGAGACGTTCAGTGAAAGTGGTCTGCCAGGTAATGAAGCTGTAAGTGGTTCTCTGAATGCTTCCCCTAGTGTCCATCAACCTGTATCAGGGATGCTCTCAGAAGTAACCTTGTTTATACATATCATTCACCACAGAGGCAAACCACATTAACAGCAGCTTTGTGATAGTTTCTCAGAAGGAGCAGCCTTACTGAGATTTTTCCAGGGGTTTCAATAGGAATGAAATGTTCCCTCCTGAGCAAAGATATTGAAGTTTGGACATTACTGGAAGGAAAACAGAGATGTCTATAAAAGAGTTTGTGAACCAATTGTAATTTGAAAGAGGTTTCCAAATAATTTAATGCTCTTCTCATATTACTCTTGTAGTCACTCAAACAGTTTTTTTTAAATGCAACTTAGTCCTTTACTGAGAGGATGCTGTGTTCCTTTGGTCTGGACACATGTTTGGCAAGGTACTGCATTATGTAAGTGATGCCATTTTACTAACTTATGTTCCTGATTAAGACCTCTTTCGAGTAAAGAATGCGGAGGGCTTCATTTTTTTTATTTTTAATTTAAAAATATCTGGGGAAAAATGTTTATTTTTTATGGATAAAACTTCACACCCATTATAATTGACAACAATACAAATATTGCAGCTTGCTTTCAGAATGTTGAATGCAGCATTCAAAGCTGGAATATAAGCTACTGACCCATTTCGCTTGTTCATAGGATGCACAGTGGCATGACAGTGGTGAATAAAATAAAATACCAACAAATGGTCGAAAGAAAATGAAAATTTGTGGAAGTTACGCAGGGTGAAGGATTTCATTCCAAGGGCTAGGTTGCCGAGCAGAAATTTTATGAACGATCTCACATGCTCAACCAAGCAGCCAATAGCCTTGGAAAAAGAACACCAACAAGATATTGTAACTGACAGGATCACCTTTAGTGCTAAGTCCTTTTCTTGCCAGATTGTAAAGTAGGCTCACTTCAACTCATGTGTCTGTTTGAATAAGGCATGAATAATGAAATCCAATATCTTCTGAAAGGGTGCAAAGATAAGGTCAACCTTTATCACTGTGTCTAACAAGTGGCAGGGATCCTGCACGTGCATTTCTGTAATATCAAACCAGATAGATCTCAACTCGCAGAACAGCTATATTATGTAACTAAGAGAAGCAGTCCACAAATATGTCATGTCAGCCCATGACTTTGTTGTTATTTTGATTTAGCTGCATATACAGAAGCTGATAGCTAATTTTATTTAATAATTGAAATTCATCAGTTTTGCTCAATACAAACAAAAGCCAACAAAAAATGCACCCTCAGGCTGAATCAACAATAGAAACCGAATAACTCAAGCTCCCAGTACACAGTACTTCAGCAAGCATGAATAACCTAATCAAGTAAGAAGTAAGTTTGACCGAGCTGAGTCGTATTTTGCACTGATTTCCATAGTGTACTGTACATAAGAGTGGAGGGGATGTTTGGAGTAGGGCTGCACAGTCATATAGAATGTGCTTTTCATATTTCTGCATTTTGATTAATTGGCCAGCTTTTCAGAAAGAGAGAGAGAGAGAGAGAGAGAGAGAGTGTGTGTGTGAGAAAATCAGCTACAACATTAAGTGTTTGCCCCAGGAGTAAAAATGGAAAATAAAAATAGTATGTGAAGCAAAGCTGTCTTCTAAAGATCATTATCAATGCACACCATTCTTTCAAGGGGTAAAATGAACCTAAAACAAAGTTCTTGCTTGACTGGATGCTGCTGTATTCCCACTGGGATAGGGGATGGTCACTCCCTTTCATTCTTTTCAAGGTGTCCCTGATTTTTCAAACCATTCTACACTAGGCTGCTTGGACTTTTTTTACATACCAAAGTCAGTGTCTCAAGTGTTTCTTTCTTTTAATCCCCTAAACTGCTGCTGTATGGACTCTTCCAGAGTTGAATAATAGCTTTGCAAATGAGACTTTTTCACATTAAGCGGCTGCTGCTTATTTTTTTAACCACTTTTCACAGAAGCCTTCATCTCTGACGCTACAGTCAATTATATTGTCACTAAAAGAAAACTGTTGACATTAATGTAAAGGTCCAAAAGGTAACAACAATCAATACCTATCCAGCAGCAGGAATACTGGCAATTTACTTAAACTGAGATAGATTAATTTAACAACTCAAGACTGGAGCATTTCAGCCTCAACAATTTTACTAGTTCTCCTTCATGCGGCTTAATTCATTTAAATAATGTACAAAATATTTCTACCTTGCTGGGCATCTTTTGAATCAACATCTCTGCATTTTTCTGCATACTTGCTATGAGCAGCCATACTAAGCTCTCCCTTTGACTACATTAGAACGTCATGCAACAGTAAAAGTGGACAGGATGCTCTTAGCATTAGTGCCATCTCACAGTGGGAATAAAGCTCAGTGGCAAGGGTACTGGCAGACCTAGGATGCTTCCAGTATTGATTCTTGATCTACCATAGTGTCACTGATTATGGCGGTGAGTGTGATGTAATCTGCTTCAGTGTTCCTAGGCTGGTGAGGAAAAAAGTGCATCCTTCCATAGTTTTAGCTGAGAGTGTGTACTAAACAGGCAGTGAACAATCATCCTAAAGTAAAATGGGATTAGTGTAGGATGAATGTAAGTAGCTGCTTGATAGTTGACATGGTTTGGCGGGACAAAGAACTTGTTTCTGTATAACTATCTGAGTATTTTGGACTAAAGTGGTGAAAGAGCAGCTGTTCCAGTGGTGGGTTGCTGTAAGTAGTTGACAGTATGAACGACAATTATATCTTATTCAATTTTAAGCCCTGTGGAATGTTTGCTTTGTTCTTTTATTGAAAACAAAGGGGAAGAGTGAATGAGCCCTTGGTTGGCAATTTTTCTGGTACCATTCAGTTTCTCCTTCGCTGAGGGTGAGATTACATTTTAATGGGTATGGTAGCAATATTGTTCCAGTGGAACTACATAGACACCAAATTGGTGGTTTAGTAAAGTTACAGTGTGATGCTCATCATTAATTTTGATTTTTCTAATCTGTATTCTTTACTAAAAAACCAGGAACTCCGTGAACTTGGCTTATTGCAGTTTCCCTGGTCTGTACTGGGGGACGGGGGGGTTCTCACCTCAGCAAATGCACCTGATAGTATTGACTTTATTAGTTAGTAATTGCCACATGATTTCAGTATGGATGGCAAGCATTTCATTGAAATCTTTTTTGAAAATCCTGCCTTCATGGGCAAATCAGTTTTCCTATCTACAATAGCATTTTGCATAGAGGTGGGCCAGTATTTCGGATACTTGGGAATTTCTTCACAAGATCAAATGCTTATGGGGGAGGGGATAGGTGGGGTGAAAAGCATTCTGAGTTCCAAGACATTTGCAAAAATTTCTCATTGTTTATGCCCAGCATATCTTCCTACTTAATCATAATTTTGCAGCCTGGGGAGGAGGAATAGCCTACAGGTCCTATAATCCTTTGCAATCAGACTACCCCCGCTTAAACCCAGCTGCTCCCATAATGCTTCAGGGCTTGGAGTTTGATTAGTTTCATGAAGTGTCTGAGAGTGCAGGCACATGTGGAGAGTTCCAGGTATGGTTAGAGGTATTCTCAGTGTATATTGCTGCACCCTGCCCGAGATAAATTCATCAGGCTTTGTTTCACTCTCCGTAGGTGCAGAATTCTTAACTATTTATTTTAAAATCAATAGCATGCTATTTTAAAGGTTTTAGTATTTTACAAAATACTCTGTCTTGTAAGTCTCTCTCCTTGAGTCTGGTCACCCAGGGTATGTAGCCAAAATCATTTTTTTTCCCCCAGGGTTGGGGTATCAAAAATGAGAGGATACAGGTTTATGGTGAGAGGAAGGAATTTTAAAGGGGATATGAGGATGAGTTTTTACACAGAGATTGTTTGATATCCGGAATGCACTGCAAGAGGAGATGGTGGGCTCAGATACAATTACTGCGTGTAAGAGGCATTTAGACAGACACCTAAATAGCCAATGTTCTCGAAACCACTGAATAACAAAAAAGGATGGCTTTGGCTTGTTGAGGGGGAACAATTATCACTCAGAGAGAAACTCAGGCACAGGTAAATGAGTGTGATTACTATGTTCCAGTTTGGAACCGAAGTGCTGTGTTCTGAGTACTGTGTTCCAGAATAATTACTGATGATTACAAAATGATTATGAAGAATGATTACAAAATGATTACTGTGTTCCAGAGATTGGAATCCAAGTCATGAGCTCCAGTTATATTGCCACCATCCTACCCTCACAGATGAAAATCTATGCCTTCCTCTCCTCATATAGTTGAGATCCTATCATTGATGTGCCTACCTATTGAAAATATCTCTCCCTTTCTCTTTTCTTCATGTTCTTCCCCTTCAACTAATTTTCCATTTCCTATCCCTTTTCCTTGCTACTTTCCATTTTGCCTTCTCCTCCCTTAGCTCTCTCCTTGGCATCTCTCCGGGACCCACCCTCTCCAGATCTCCCCACTCTTGCACTCTTTACATCAAAAACCATTTGGTAAGGAGTCATCAAAAAAGGGGCATCTTGCTTTTCTCTAGTGTTATGATGGGACAGGCCACTGAGATGCCTCGTCACTTTTTGGACTTTCACATAAGCAGGATGTGATGAAGTCAATATCGTTACAGAGTGCTTTGCATCCAGTGTAGAACTGCTGTTATATATAAACAAACTCTCACAAGCTGTACTGAAGTTACGACCAGGTACTTCATCCTCAGTTGGATGGGTGCTTATTCTTCATCTAAAATACTGTTCCAATGAGATCAATGGAGCTGAATTTCAGAAGCAAAACACAACCGATGGGTGCTACTACATCTGGACATCTAGCACACATGATCAAAGATAATTTCTAGGCAAACGTGTTTCAATGATGTTATTAGGGGAATAAATATTGGCTAGGACATCAGGGTTAATTTCCCTGCTGTTCTTTGAAATACTGCCAAGAGGCCCTCCACTCACACCTGACAAAGCAGACGGAGCTGTGGTTGATTGTCTCATCAAAACTAATGGCACAACACTATCTCGTGTTTTAAATCCATCTGAGAAGGCAAAGAGAGCCTCAGCTTCCAATGGAAAGGTAGCACCCCCAATGGTGCAACATTCCTTCAGCACTGGTGGCCAAATCTACAATGCGGAGCTTGAACCTATATCCAACTGGCAGATATGAGAATGCTGCCAATAAAAGAGGGCTGCTATCATGGTAGGAGGAATATTTCTAGTATTTATTATTTCAACAGCTGAGTAATATAAAAGGACTGTAAATTAATAATTGGCAAAAGATATTTCCTTTTCCTATCCTCAGGAGCTCTGTTATTTAATGTCTCCTGAGCATGCCAGGAGATGGGCTGTTGATACCAGTGACAAATCCCATCAGCAAGTAGCTCTACTGCAATCCAAACCAATTCCTGATGCCATTCTGTAGGCAGCTGAGACTGGAAGCTCAGCACTGCCTTGTTCTTGCCATGTAATTGGGTCGATAGTAAATCTGAAGTAATGTAGACTAGACAAGACCGCTAAGTGGGCTTTCAAAGACCTCCACATTTCAGTTTATTATGCTTTCTTCTGAGAGGAAAAGGACAGCGAGCCTTAGAGCCATGAAAACATTTTGTGAATAAGAATGTGAATAAGCTGAATGAGTATGTGCCACCTCTTCACGCTTTATACTCCAGTAATATTTATCCTGCTGCAACACTTATCTTACAGTAACATTTATACAGTTAGAATTTCTATT
>JARFYF010000002.1:37004673-37014718 GCA_030265395.1 Rhina ancylostomus
TTGATTTAGTAGCCAAATTTAATTGCTGAAATATTTCACCAGAAAGATATTATGTTAGGGTAATGTAAAATGAAATCTGAAGCAAACCGTCTCTTAAGTCACAGTAAGTCTGCCATTTGCAAGGGAGCTGGAGTAACGATACGGGCTGGCATGTTGCAAGGAGATGTAAAAATCCTAAACTACCATTCTTTTGTACATAAGATTAGATTGGGGCCAGCAACATACATTGTTTCCTGACTCCTTAATCAGGTAACTCATCTCTTTAGTGCCAGTTCCTCATAGCCCTCAATTCCCTGATCTTTCATAAATTTATCTACTTCCTCTTTAAGTACTCCAGATGAACTAGCCTCCACAATCCTTCAGGGTAAACAATTTCAGAGATTATGCAGTTTTGTTTTAAAGATTTGAGGAGAGGAAGGGGGGGGTGGGGAGTGGGGGCTGAAGAGGAAAGTAAGTTATGATGTTCCTATGACTACACTTTGGAATGTCCTAAGTTTATGATATATGCTGCAAAACATGCAGTCTATTATTTCTGAGCTAGACAGGCCAATAACATGACATTACATTATATAACTTTATATATGCTCATACCGCCACTTAGAGATGCAAGCAAATGTGTGAAGTGTTGGCACCACTCTCTAGCCTAGAAATTACACTCATTTTTGATAATAAATTAGTGTTTTGGGACACTCTAATGGTGCTTGTGAAAGTTGCAAAAAGAATGAATACTTCACTTTCAAGTTAACAGAACATCATTGTCAAATTTGCCTGCATAAAGCTGCACTGAAACTGATGTAGTTGGCTTCAGCGCAGTGGTCCCTGTTGATTCTCACAGTTGGCAACATGTTACATGGAAAATATGATCTTTGCAGCCAATTCTTATGGGGATAAAGCACAAAACAGGGTGCAGTCTCCTTGCTGCAGGAGTGGTTCTGTGGAGATAATAACAATGTTGCAAGATGGTTAGCAGAGTGATCTCAAAAAGTCAGTAGAACCTGGACAAGCTGGTGAAGAAGAGTGTTTGTAAGAGCCGTGTTCTATGTGAGTCACAGGGACCCTCATTGACTACAGCCAGGTGTTTCCTGGTAGGAGGTTGCCAGGGATGTTTGCGTAAGATATTTGTATTATCATTATAATAATGTTTGTACAGAAGAGGTCATTTGGCCCATTGGGCCAATGCCAGCTCACATTTTGTGTTTTTTTTAAAACTAGAAAGGTTTTGGGCAAGATGTGGTTAATAGAAGCTGGTTATTCTGTAAGTAATTGTTTGTTACATAAATGTTGATGCCATTTGGGACAGTTTTATTCTGGAAAAAAGGGTGTAATGGAGAATGAAAATCTTATGAGAGGAATTTTCTGATGGGAGCTGAGCCACCCAGAAACTGCTCTGCTTCAGGATAAACCAGGTTTTATAACAGTAGATGTGTATTTTTTTGGAGTTGAGTTCTATCCTGTTGTGTTTAATATATAATGGATAACACATTTTTATATTTTAGTGTAATGCTACTCCAATAGCACTTCCTGTTCTGTTTGATCAAAGCAATTATTACTGGCATAAGCTTTGATTATTTTAGTATTTGCATCAAGGTGGTTACATTGTTCTCCCATTATTAAGAGATTACATATATTTTATCTTCCACTGTCATCGTTGTTTACTTATATCTTTGTAATTCCAACAATATCTTCAAAATAGATGGTTTTAAGATGGGTGATGATGTGGCATAAGAATGTATGAAGTAGAAGCAGGAATTGGCCATTCATTCCCTCATGCTTTCTCTCCCATTCAAAAAGATCTCAGCTGATCATCTTTATTGCAGCACCTGTACTAACTGTATATCTCTTGATTCCTTTAATATCTCAAAAATCTATCAGTATCTGCCTTAAATAAATTAAACACCTGAGCCTCCACAGCATTCTTAGGTGGAGAATTCCAAAGATTCACTACCCTCAGGTTGAAGAAACTTCTTCTCGCCTCTGTTATGATTGACTGATCCTTTACTTTGAGGCTGGGTTCCCTGGTTCTAGACACCCCAGCCAGGGAAAACATCAGCTCTGCATCCATCTTGCTCAACTCTAACAATTCTGTATATTTCAATGAAATTGCATTTCATTCTTGCAACTTGAGTGCATAGACCCAGGCTGCTTAATCTTTTCTCATGTGACAAACCTTTCCTTGTGTGACTACCAGTCTATAGGCTACTTGCCTTCTTTATGCTGTAATCAACACCATCCCCATGTAGATGAGCAGAATCCTACTCACCAGCTGGAGCCCCACTGTGCCCCTATCTCTGTCATGCAGCATTCTGCTGTCAGTCACAAGTCTGAGAACTCTCAGCCATTGGCAATCAACTTTCAGCTCAAGGATTTTGAAAAACAATGTTGAGTAATGAAGGGATAATTGATAGTCAAAATACATTGCTAATCTGTGTCAGATACAAAAGAGTAAACTTGATTCATTTGGGGAAAACCTGAAAAATGAAGCTGTAAAATTATTCCTTGAGAAGGATCTGAACGGCAGCAAAGGACTCGATTGTTGAAGATGTCTTAAGTTTCTCTGTTTATAGCTATTTTGAATTAAATGTTTCCAATAATGTTTCATTAAGAGTTTTGAAGAAATATGCCTTTGCAGCATGAATGAAATTCTCTCTATTGCCACCTTGTACCACTGCCATCCTGTGGCAGTCTCCCTTCGCGACTGTGAGTGGTTACAATTTGAAATCCACTGACTGAAAGGGTAGTAAAAGCAGATGCTGTGGTAACCTTCAAAACTGAATGGAATAAGTACTTGAAAATGAGAACATTGCCGGGCTATGGGAAAAGACCAGAGGAATATGACTAATTTTTCCTGAGGTGGCATAGCCACAAGGGCTTTTTTCTGTGGGGTGGGGGAGTATAAGCACATCTTTTTGGTATCTTCATCTCAATTGAGTAGTTCTTTTGTATCTTTCTGATTTATCCCAGAGCACTAAGTAGTTTACAATGCAGCTTGTTTTTACTCTCTCAGTTATTCAGAGGCTTCATTGCCAATTTGTCTTGGTTCCCACTAAAAGCAATTAATACAAAAGCATTGGATAGGCAGCAGCTTTATTACACTCATGCACCTGTGGTTTCAATAGAAGCTGGGTGTTACATAAATAAGCCATTGAAATAGGCAGCTAATACTAAGCAAATCAACACTGCAGTTGTTTGGTTAGGGGCGTGATGCTTAAAATTGCACAACTGCTATTAGTGACATTTAGAAGTATTTCTTTGATTCAGAAGAACCCTAACTTTCAGCAATCTGTTAACTGAACTTGGAATGCTTTTTTTTGTGGGATTTATCATTCTCAGAGAGTAAAAGATTGCCACCTTTTTTCCATCTAAGTGTTGCTCTTGACATCATTCATGGGCATGGTTTGCTGAGTTTGTTCACCATTTTTGGTGGAGTGTTTTTGCCACTTGACTTATGCTTTGCATCAGATTGGTCCCAGATTTCACCCGTATTCTGTGCTGAGCTTGCTGTTGTTAGGAGGAGCAGTGGTGTGGACTAGTTTCAGCATTTTGAGCAGAGACTGGGATAGTGTAATGAGAAAATACCCCCTCCAGATCTAGGGTCTTGACCCAAATCGTCAACTGTCCAGCTACCTCCACGGCTGTTGAGTTCCTGCAGCATGTTTCCAGAAAATCTTTGTTGCCCGAAGTGAAAAGATATTTTCTCTTCAATCAGTAAACTTTTATAGCAGCATTTGCTTTGCAGAAATGCTCACTGACTACATTTATAAGGTTACTGCCTCAGGTCATGTGAAAATGTGTGCGTGTGCATGTGTGTACACGTGAGACAGTGTATGTATTTCTATTTTTATTTCAGCTTGATTTTTTTTCCCAGTTGCTTAATGGAGAATTTTACTTAATTTTTTTTGGTATCTGTGAAGTCTGGCATAACTCTGTGTGTATTAAGGTGATTGCCAAAATTCCAAATTTATAACACAGAGCAATGTTTACTGTGATTTGGGTACATTGGTCTTTCAGTCCAATAAAGTTTTCAGTTCCATTTTAATGTTCAGAAAATCCTGTGAAATTACTGAGATTGACTCCTGTGGTGTAGCATGACATTGCTTGTTTAGCCATTATCGGAGTGTTTTGGATATCATTAATGAGGAATTGCAGAGTTTTATCAATACCTTAAAACTTGTATTTACATTCTGGTCTTAACATAAGAAATATAAAAGCATTCTACAGATGAAGAGAGGATACAAAAAGTGAAGGAAATGAGACAGTTACAGTAATGGGAAAGTTTATTTATGGAGAGCTTCAGAACCAGGTAAGGATGATGTAGCAGAGGGATTTGGAAGGACCACCACAGCTGAAGGATTGGTAGGAGCATGAGTTGAAGTAGATTAGTGCAGATTGTTTGCAAGATCATAAAACTTGGAGGAGATCAGAAAACCAGGTTAGGGATGATCAAAAAGAACTTTAACATGAAGATCAAGGATATTTGAACCTTTGTGATACAGGAAAGCAGCAATACATGGTGGGCAGGATTTTGAGGGAGGTCCAGGGCTTTGTATCGCATGCAGACTATGGATTGGATCTAGAGTTAGAAGCTCAGCTCAAGGTCAAGCACAATAGTAGGCGTTTGAACCTTGGAGTTAAGCAGCCTGGGATAGTAGCCTGCAGATGATCACAGAGGAGGAGGATTTCCCTCATTGGTTATCATGACACTGATTATTTCAGTACAGTGACAAAGTCAATTATTTTAACAGACAGATATAGTGATGAATTCTGACAATAACAAATTGATTATTTTCGTCATTAGTTGACATTCAGAAAAATTATTGAATTAAAAATCTGAATTGCTCTTAAACTTTGTTGGTTAACTTCCACCAGCCATTTCAACCATTAACAAACATTGCCAGAAACAACTCCATCTGTATCTGAGGATTGGTGGTTCTGGAATCCAAACACAATTGTCTTCAATCGGTTGCAGGCTTTGTGCTTGTTTTCTTTATAATGTGGTCTGTTTTGGAATTTTTTTGGTAAACCCAATCATTTTCCAACTTCTGCCTTCCTGTAATTATCATTCCGGTAGGAAATACTCTGTTTCTGGCTGCTTTGGAATGATGCTCTTTACTTTGCGTTGATGAATGTTTAAAAACTCTCATGGAATGCAGCATGACTGTGCAATGCATTGTTTCTCCAGTTCGTTAATCTTTACTTCCTAGTTCTATTGCTAATGATCCAAAGTGAGGTGGGTGCATCTGGACCATTCTGTTCTCTGACTTCCATTTCAGGACTATAATATAAAATGCAGACCCCATGATTCCAGATAATATTTTCTGTGTCCAGCCTGTTGGTGTTTAGCCTGATGATTAGGAATAATCAAAAATAAATACCACATCCTGAAAGCTGGAGATAACATTGTGACAGCTCCATTGGTTGCCAACCATTTTCAGATTTTTGGAATTTTTAAATCTCTCTTTTGCATTCTGATGATTGTTGCAGGGTAAGTCCTGCTTTTTGATAATCCCTTCAAATGTTTTCTCTACTAGTGCAGCCAGTCACTGGAAGAACCAACTAACTGGCAACATCTTTATCTCAGTATTGAAGGAATTGATTTCAGAGTATGGAAAGCAATTAGAAATGGAAATCTTTGTGGTGCAACTCACGCTGTATTAGATAAAGTATTTTTATAACATTGTGTTTAAAATATGACACCAAGGGAACAGAACTCAGAGCAGAACAATAGAGATTTTAAGCCTTCTGTGGCTGGAGATAATCAGCAAGAATGATTGGATCGGCAGAGCTCCAGATAGTCTCGGAATGTGCCATGGACCATTCTCGAACTTGTTGGTCCAAATCTTTTGGAAGCCCCCCTATTCCTCTTAAAACTAGTTTAATATAGTCTATAATCCCTGTATGTAATAGCTGAAGAAGCAAATCATATTGTTGAACTGCTTTATTTTTCATTTTACATTGTAGAACACAACTAATGAGATGCTGAGTTCTTTCAAATGACCACAAAGTAGGCAAGTAGAAAAAATGGTAAAAGGCGCATTGATGTAAGAAAAATGGAAGGTTATGGGCTGTGTAGGAGGGAAGGGTTAGGTTGATCATGGAGTAGGTTTACACAGGTCGGCACACCATTGTGGGCTGAAGGGCCCATACTGTGCTGTACTGTTCTATGTTCTATCTGAGAGTGGTCTCATTGATGAGAGTGACTGTTTAGCTGCTGACCACATTTCAGCAATGTGTTCCGGTCAGTTCCAAAGGCTAGTTTATTCAGCAAATTAAGAATTAATATCAGAATCAGATTTATTATCACTGACTTATATGACGTGAAACTTGTTGTTTTGCAGCAGCAGTACAGTGCAAAGATATAAAATTATGATAAATTACAAAAACAGTGCAAAAAAAAAGTAGTGTTCATGGGTTCATGGACCGTTCAGAAATCTGAAGGCAGAGGGGAAGAAGCTGTTCCTGAATCGTTGAGTGTGAGTCTTAGGGCTCCTGTACCTGCTCCCCGATGGGAGTAATGAGAAGAAGGTATGTCCTGAATGGGGATGGTCCTTAGTGATGGATGCCACCTTCTTGAGGCACTGCCTCTTGAAGATATCCTCAATGGTGGGGAGGGTTGTGCACGTGATGGAGCTAGCTCTAGATGGAACTAGCCTTCAATAAAACATTTATTTTGTTTGAAAGGAATGGTTTTCTTGTTTCTTCTTGACCTATTGATAAAATCTAATTTGCAGAAACTGCTCATTTTGGAGCCTTACATTCTTTTGACTTCATTACCATCTTTTAATTACTGAACAATGCAAGCAATCTGTTCAAAGTATTTCATCTCTGATGCTAAATGGTAACTTTAGGGAGAAAAGCAGTTACACTCAGCATAGAAAGGGACCAGAATAATTGGTTTACTTTTAGGTAGGGCAGAATAAAATGAGAAGCTATGTCTTTTAGCATAATTTTGTAAAAAATACAATTCTAATACATTGACTAATCATTTCACATTTTCAACTGTAAGTATGTTCTGTCCTTAGCTGCCCAATTATTTGGTGGGGAACAATATTTTGGACATTTTTATTGCACTTTTTTCTGTGTAATACCCCTACTAACCAGGTATATTTGTGTTTTCTGACATGAAGATAAATATGGGAGTTCAGATAATTAAGTATGTAAAAAAAAATATTAAAACAAAACATGTCATTATTGATCTACATAGTAGTGGGCCTGAAGAACGAGTGATACAAAGTTCAGCAAAAAATGTCAACTTATTTTAGTGACTTAATTTCTTTTGATAGAAAATTGATGATGAAGTTGTTTGCATGAAATTCCTTTATATGCTATTTTAACCTAATTATTTAAACAGGTTAATGACTGTGCTAAAATAAGAATGTTATGTGAATTAACAATAGTACATTCCCAAAGGAGATTAACCCCTTAGTGTTGAAGGGTTTCATGTTTTTTCTTGTATGAAATACTTGTTGCCATGATGTGTAAGGCATGGGGCAATGGATAATTGGGTCAGAGGAATATAAAATGTACTAAGCACCATTTGCAGAGCAAGTGGTTTCTAGCAGTGCCAGAACTGCCTTTGCTTCTCTGGAATGGAGTCTTTCACCGCAGACTGATAGCAGCAAGTGGGAAGCAGACAAAGAGGCTCTCTCTTGTGAAATTTAAAGTGCTCACTTCAAAATACGTGCAGGGAACCGTTTATGTACAAATGGACAGGGAAAGACAGTGGATAGGGAAGCAGATCCTAGGAAGGTGTGAGAATAACAGAGTCATTGTGATGGGGGATTTTAATTTCCCAAACATCGATTGGCATCTCCAAACAGTGAGGGGTTTGGATGGGGTGGAGTTTGTAGGTGTGTTCAGGAAGGGTTCTTAACAAAGTTTGTAGATAGATCTACAAGAGGAGAAGCTGTGCTTGATTTGATTCTGGGAAACGAACCTGGTCAGGTGTCAGATCTCTTGGTGGGTGAACATTTTGGTGATAGTGATCATAATTCAATCTCCTTTACGTTAGCACTGGAGAGGGATAGGAACAGACAGACTAGAAAGGTGTTTACTTGGAGGAAAGGGAATTATGAGGCTCTCAGGCAGGAAATTGGAAGATTAAATTGGGAACAGATTTTCTCTGGGAAAAGTACGGAAGAAATATGGCAAATATTCAGGGGATATCTGTGTGGAGTTCTGCATAGACATGTCCCGATGAGACAGGGGAGTCACGAGAGGATACAGGAACCGTGCTGTACGAAGACTATAATAAATCTAGTCAAAAGGAAAAGAAAAGCATACAAAAGGTACAGAGAGCTAGGTAATGCTAGAGATCTGGAACAGTACAAGGCTAAAAGGAAGGAACTTAACAAAGAGGTTAGGAGAGCCAGAAGGGGACGTGAGAAGGCCTTGGCGGGCAGGATTAAGGAAAACCCCAAGGCGTTCTACAAGTATGTGAAGAGTAAGGGGATGAGATGCGAAAGGATAGGGCCTATCAAGTGCAGCAGTGGGAAAGTGTATATGGATCCGGAAGAAATAGCGGAGGTACTTAATGAATACTTTAGGTCAGTATTCACTACGGACAAAGATCTGGGGGATTGTAGTGGGGACTTACAGCAGCCTGAAAAACTTGAGCAGCTAGAGATTAGAAAAGAGGTGGTGCTGAAACTTTTGGAAAGCATCAAGTTAGATAAGTCACTGGGACCGGATGAGCTGTACCTCAGGTTGCTGTGGGAGGCGAGGGAGGAGATTGCGGAGCCTCTGACGATAATCTTTGCATTGTCGATGGAGATGGGAGAGGCTCCGGAAGATTGGAGGGTTGCGGATGTTGTTCCCTTATTCAAGAAGGGGAGTAGGGATAGCCCAGGGAACTATAGACCAGTGAGTCTTACCTCAGTGGTTGGTAAGCTGATGGAGAAGATCCCGAGAGGCAGGATTTATGAACATTTGGAGAGGTATAATATGATTAGGAATAGTCAGCATGGCTTTGTCAAGTGCAGGTCCTGCCTTATGAGCCTGATTGAATTTTTGAGGATGTGACTAAACACACTGATGAAGGGAGAGCAGTAAATATAGTGTATATGGATTTCAGAAAGGCATTTGATAAGGTACACCATGCAAGGCTTATTGTGAAAGTAAGGAGGCATGGGATCCAAGGAGACATTGCATTGTGGATCCAGGACTGGCTGGCCCACAGAAGGCAAAGAGTGGTTGTTGAAGGGCCGTATTCTGCATAGAGGTCTGTGACTAGCAGTGTGCCTCAGGGGTCTGTTCTGGGAACGTTAGTCTTTGTGATTTTTATTAACGACCTGGATGAGGAAGTGGAGGCATGAGTTAGTAAGTTTGCTGATGACACAAAGGTTGGAATTGTTGTGGATAGTGTGGAGGGCTGTCAGAGGTTACAACGGGACATAGATAGAATGCAAAACTAGATTGAGAACTGGCAGATGGAGTTCACACTTATCTAAGTGTGAAGTGGTTCATCTTGGTAGGTCAAATATGATGGCATAATGTAGTATTAATGGTAAGACTCTTGGCAGTGTGAAGGATCAGAGGGATCTTGGGGTCCCAGTACATAGGACGCTCAAAGCAGCTGCCCAGGTTGACTCTCTGCGTAAGTCCTTCATCAATCATGGAATGGAAGTTAGGAGCCGAGAGGAAATGTTAAAGCTGTGTAGGACACTGGACGGACCCCAATTGGAGTACTGTGCTCAGTTCTGGTCGCCTCACTACAGGAAAGATCTGAAAGCCATATAAAGGGTGCAGACGAGATTTACAAGGATGTTGCCTAGATTGGGGAGCATGCATGATGAGAACAGATGGAGTGAACTTGGCCTTTTCTCTTTGGAGCGATGGAGGATGAGGGGAGACCTGATAGAGGTGTATAAGATGATGAGAGGCATTGACCGTGTGGATAGTAAGAGGCTTTTACCCAGGGCAGAAATCGTTGCCACAAGAGGACACAGGTTTAAGGTATAAAGGAGATGTCAGGGGTACGCTCTTTACTTAGAGAGTGATGAGTGCATGGAATGGACTGCCGGCAACAGTGGTGGAAGCGGATACAATA
>JARFYF010000002.1:37015325-37026331 GCA_030265395.1 Rhina ancylostomus
TGCACAAACAGGGTTATTTTCTATCTTTTATAATTCATCTATTAAATGCTTGGATGAGGTTGCACAAAATACTGGTCAAAATATCAGCCTTATAGTTAACTGCAGATATGCAACATTAGCTGTTTTCATCATATCGACCATTTCTCATTGTTTTTCTCCTTTTAAGCTTCTTTCATACATCACTCGGTGGCTCAGAAAATACCGAAGGCTTCACTAACCTGTCTGTTATTTGCAAGTAGAGCACATCAGGACCAATTGACGGGAGGAGGGGGAGGCAATGATTGGGCTGGTGGGGGGATGTTGAAGGTGGGTTTGTGGTGGTTGCTTGTTAAATATTATTTTTGTTTTTAATGCATGACACCTATTGGATCTCTCCACCCCTACACATGTCCCTGATCCTAAGAAAAACAGCTATTAAATCCATGAACTGTCACTGTGTCCATAATTCATATCTGATTATTCTGTTATTGATTTCCCTTCCATATCACCATTAGACCTCCTTTAGGAAAGAATAGTTTTCTTCCTGACCACAGAAAGAAAAGAAAGTCTACAGTGCAGTTAAATATTTCAAACTCTTAATCCAAAGTAGCTGTGGTAAAGGGCTAATAATTCAAAAGTCTGACCTCAAATTCGACCAGTGTGATTTGATAACTGGTGCATGAAGTGACCATAAGAGCTACCGTGTTGCACGCTTTGGCCAAGTTTACCACTAGTTTGTTCAAAATGCAGGTTGGAAAGAAGTTGTGAGAAAGAAGGCACATTTGTGTTTTCCAGTTGAGCATTTTCATTCTTTTGAAAAATAACAAATATTTTCTATGTAATTATTTTCAGTGTTGCTTTTAATACCCATTGAGGAATAGATTTGTTTTGGGGGTAAGATTTAAAATTAAAATGATAAAAGTTTGAAACAAGAAACTCACCATGTCTACTTCTGGTTTTAACAGAAGCAGATAAAGGCAGGCCTGGAAGTCTTCAGATGAAGTTAGGAGCCAGATCTATCAGGTGGTTGTCTCACAACGGTTAGGAGTGGGTATGTTTCCTCTGAGTGTGACAGGCAAACGTGCAAACTCTACCTAACACACGTCCACTACCTCCAAAATTCCAGACCCTACACCCTGAAAACAATATGATCAATGTCTTTGTGAGTACTAACCTCCAATCTCTTCACTCCTTAACATGCTGCTGCTGCTCCCCCTCCGACATTTCCCTTCCATCTCCCCTGTCTCTCTACAATATGTTTACCTCCAAAAATTATTTGATGTACTTCTTGAGTTGCAGGATTTCTCTTTCCTCTTCAAAGGCTGCCAATCAAGCTGGCTTCCAGTCAATGTATGTATTTTCTTTAAAAGCGTGCATCCACTGGAGTTAAAGTCCACAGTGTTTCCCAATAGTAAGTAGCATTGCCATACCCTCAAGGCTTAATCTTGATGAGTACAGGAACTTTTTCTCAAATTATTACCCTCCACACTTGGTCATTTAGAGGGGATTCTGAAATTGCTCTGTGGTGGTTAGTGTTAACTTGAGTAAAGGAAGCTTGCCCAATGTAGAAGATTTTCTTTCATTAACCTTGGATAATCTATTTTTATCAAAAATCGATGAAAAGAAGCCATAAACTCTACCATTGAATTGGTTTATCTTGTGTTACTTGTGACAATTTCTTTATTGTGGTAATGCGACATGTTTTGATTTATATTGATTTATGTGGATCTGATAATATGGTTAATTCTTACTAATTTCAAGAGTCATTCCCAATATTTCCCTCAATTCAACAGCCTTGATGGTAATCCTTGAAGCACCAATAATACTGCAGAATTTGTTTGCTGCATGATTCTTACTTTTTAATGCCAGCTTTTTTTTTGCTTCCATCATTTGGTAATTATAAGGCAGTTAGTCACAGAATGACATGCCTGAAACTGGGAACTCAGTGGAGCAGGAAATCAACCCACCAATCTGTGGTTTAGTATATCACCGTATCACCCCTAGGTGTGGACCTGCAGAAAAATATAAGAGGCACCAATGCAATCTATTTAACTTGAAAGAGCCTTATTTCTGTTCAGCAAGCTTTTCTGGTTTTGACCATGTAGCATTTTGCTTGCTGTATTTCTTCTTTACTGTTGTAGAATGGGACCACATTTATGAGAAATATTGACCACTGCATTGAGGGCTCCCAGATTTGAGATAAAGAACCAGTGAAAGTCAGGATGGATAAAAAGCAGTAGATTAGAAATTAGATTGCATAGCCCTGAAAAAATCAGTGCATCTGATCCACTTATGATTGCACCTAGAGTAAATCATGTTAGCCAACATTTCCTGGTGACATTATACAAATTATGAAGTTGGACCAGGCTAGTGGCACAAATCTTAAGCACTGAGATTTGTCAGCATTGCTGACTTTCGCTGAGTGTAGGCAGTCTTTGACTATACTCATGAGTCCACAATTATTTCCCCATTGACCTGAACCTTTTTTTAATTGGAACCAGTTCCCATTTCCCCAATGTGCAGATGGTTGTGGATCGCTAGAAGAATTTTCTGATGGTGAATGTCAGTAGACATGACTTCTTCATCTGAGAGAGTCAGTTGTGCTGGATATTTTCAGTGCTGACACTACTCTGAAGGAAGAATCCTGGGGAACAAAGACTTCGTTCCACACACCATTGTACTGTCTAAACACAGTAGCTCAACACAGGTATAGGTGATCCACCAAATACCAATACAGCAGTGAAAAATGCTTTATATCTCAGAAGACTGAGATGTTGTTGCTTGAATCAGTCCAGTGGCATCCAGCTCTACATGTCCGGTAGCTGCAGAGACTTTGCCATAGTGTGCTTTATTCTGCATAACCTTTGCAATCAGAGGATGAGCAGAGCAACAAGATCAAGAAGAGCAGGAGAAAGAAGAAAAATACCAGTGGAATTTCCTTTTTTGGTAACCACACCCTCGGGTTCAAGTGAGTGGAAAAAGAAGGCATTATCTATATATAAAAAAAACCTCTGTAATTAAGAGACAAAATCATGGTCCTAATGCAAATTGTGATACCAACCATATGTTAGGCAGGGAGGCCTATAGTGGTGTGAAACTCACACAGACACATCATATGAGGGCATAAAGTTTGTTTCTGTAGCAGGTGGGTTTTCTCATTCCTGGAGAAGATACCTAGAGCCATTGCCATGCATTTCCTCTTGTGATGGTTCTGGTTGGTCTCCTGGCCCTGTTGGTGCACAGGATCTCCCTTGTGGCATGCATCTTGTTGACTTGTATGCCCCTTGAGTGATTCTAGTAACTCCCTACCTCTTTCCTGCAGTCTTTCTCTCCTTGGCTGCCGTAGAGTGTGTTGCTGCTCTCTACCTGGCGCATGGAGTTGAAATTGGTAGGTATCCAACAAAGTGTTGCAAACCAGATTTAATTGGGCTTGATCCCATCGAGAAACATATTGAAACAAGAGACTGCAGATGCTGGAATCTAGGTCAAAAAAACAAACTGTGGAGGAGCTGAGTGGGTCAGGCAACATCCACTTGATGGAGAGCCAGTGTCACAGGAGAGTTTCATTCTTTCCTCCAATGATGTCCACAGAAATTAAGCTTCCAGGAAAGGACTTCTGACAATCATCAGGAAACTTTGCCTAAATTTTCTTCAAAAATATTCTATGGGAATTGAAGTCAACTGTAACCCCAGGATTCCAGTCATGTCTGGAATCAGCTGCCTGGGGATTGAGTTATAACATCTTTTTCACTAGAACCTGATCCTTGCTGTGCCAAAAAATCTTTCCCTGCTATTATTGATTGCACTCTTTGATTTGGAGTGGTCTTGAAGACCATTCCTCTTAACTGGTGTGCAGGTAGACTATCCCATTAAAATTCAGTTTTGATCACCATTATTATTATTGAAACTAATAGAAAGTAATCCAATTGCAACACCAGCTAAAATTTGGTATTAGTATTCCCAGTCACACCACGATGACTCAACTGTGTACAAACATTGGTGATTGTAATGTATTGTGAGCATTAATAACGCAGCGCTTTAAACATTTCTAATATATATCAGCTCATGGAATTTTACAGTCTCTCAGATTGTTCATCAGTGTACTTTCAGAAGTAACGCCACAGTCATCAATCCTCTAGTGTCAATGGCATCACACTTGAAGGACAAGGTGTGCATTGGAACTCAGCCAGCCATGTACAAGAAAAGCTCCACACACCAAGAGCTCAGGCACAATGACATTGTGAAAGTTTTCTGAGATAAAGGTTAATTCCAGAAGGATAGATCTTTGAACTTGCATGGATTTGACAGGCTTTGTGCAGGATGTTTCAATAATGACTGAACATTATGTTCCAGGCACTCAGTGGATAGTGACTCTGATCGTGAATCCTTACTCATGCAGTTTTAAAAATTGTGGGTATCCCTTATGGATGTACAGCAAATGTATCTGTTGAAAATCACAACAAAACTGGAAGGTAGAAAAAAGATATCCAAAATTAAGCATTGAAGATGATAAATAATTAAATACTAACACAATCTGCAAACTTAAACTAGTATTCAGATAATGGCTGTAAATTGACAATTTGTTTATTTTGGGGTTTCATAGAGAGAGATAATAAGACTTATATTACAATGTTCATGATGTCAGTCTTCACAGCTGAAGGGGACCTATTAAAGAGTTGTCACTGATGTAATATAGGAAATGTGCCAGCAATTTGTTTTCCACAAGATCCCAGAGAACATAACAGAGACAATTGGATAATTGGCGAGAAATTTATCTTGAGTCAGTACCACTAAATGTTATAAATAGTACTTGTATGATATGGAAGAGACTCTAGGTGCTGGAATTTGGAGCAAAATATAAACTGCTGGAAGAGCTAAGTGGGTCAAGCAGTATCTGAGGAAGCAAAGTGTTGGTTAGCGTTAGGATCTGATGTAGGCGCTCAACCCGAAATGTTGACTGTCTCTTTGCCTCCACAGATGTTGCTTGATGCACTGAATTGTGCCAACAGTTTATTTTTTTCTCCTAGCTGCTACATTCCACTTCACATATTCAGTTCCATTGACCTCAGTGGACCACATTTCGGAAATTGAGTAGAATGTGCAGCCACTAATATATAGCATGTTTAGCATTACTGGGATTGAATTTCCAGGCAAATTAGTTTCAGTGACATGTACGCAGAAAATAGTGGAAATAATTAACAGGTCAGACAGTATATTTGAAAAGAGAAACAGAAATTATATTTCATGTTGATGACCTTTCATGAGATAACCCATCATTCAGCTCATTGGTCTTAAATGATAGCCTTTTTGTTCTTGCAACATGGATGCTGCCTGACTTACTGAACATCTCCAACACTTAAAATTTTAATTTAAGATTCCAGCATCCCCAGTATTTTGTTCTGTTTCTCATGAGCTGAAATTTGGGTATAATATTTTCAAGGACTTCCCAGCTCATCATCTTCAAATTGATGTAAAATTTTTTTTGCCATCAAGAGTTTAAAATCATAATCACATAAGAACAATACCCCCATTATTGGCTCATCACTCTCCCTGTTCTGCACTAAAGTTTAAACCTGGGATGTGTTCATTTCTGTGGAGAATCAGTTAAACCTATGGCCATCAAATCATTCAGAGCCAAGAATACTACTGCTGAGCCAAGCTTGACAGCATTGTTTCATTGCTACCTAATAACCATCGCTTTGTAGGAATAGTCCATTATTATGTGTTTACTCACATGCATCAAAGTTTAGAAGCAAGCAATGAGCAAACAAGGTACCATGAGTTAGTGTCAATATCTTCTTACTACAAAACTCTTAGCAAAACATTGGATATTCAAAGGTAGTCATTTTATTTCGAGGTTAGCTGGATATTTTTATAGTACAAAGGGCTGCTCAGTGATTGAGCTAATATTTGTCTTATTATTTACAAATAAGATATGGATATTTAGTATTGATTACTTTTGTCAACACGTTTAAATGACGTCAACAGAATATTTTACCAAATATTTCTTGCACACATTCCAATAGGCAGAGCTTGGCAGAAAGAAATGTTATATTTCTATAGAATATCATTTTGCAAACTAATATTGGTCTGCTGCATTCTCTAATATTTTCTGCTTGTAACCTGATAGAATGTTGTATTTTGATATGGTATCCAATATTCTTGTTACTTTAGCTCTTAAATTTGAAGCGATTGTCAATTCTGAGCATGTATAGAATCAAGTTCAAATCCTGTAAGGTTTAGAATCCTATAGGTTTTTCCAGTAAAACCACAGTGAGGGATTTGTATTAATTTATTTTAGGGAGAAAAGAGATTCAGCTATTGGAATGTCGATGGGCAAACCACAACGAAGTGAGAGGATTTTGCTACTGACCTAAATCCTGGCATGAAGTGAT
The DNA here is from genome assembly GCA_030265395.1 of Rhina ancylostomus. Lineage (NCBI taxonomy): Eukaryota > Metazoa > Chordata > Chondrichthyes > Rhinopristiformes > Rhinidae > Rhina > Rhina ancylostomus. Next base: position 37,021,700 of record JARFYF010000002.1, read on the forward strand.
TTATTTTCCCTACATTAATGGTGAACACTGAGTCATCATAATGACCATTAATGAGCTGAAGGGGTGTTAGTTATAGGTGATGAATGCATCTTGTCTTGACTTCCAGCACCTTACCTAGTACATGAGCTATGCCCTGATTTGTACTATGTGACCATCTTTTCTTGTTTCTCATTTATTTTTCATGATGTTCTTAATGAAACCTGCGCTGAACTTTGACTGTATACCTCTGATGAAGAGGCTGACATTGAAATCGTGTATTTCCTTTTACAGCTTGTGGGTGGGGATTCTATAAATCATCATCACAGGACCATCAATGTGCTCGCTGCCCAGCTCACAGTCACACAGACCGGGAAGGCTCCTCACGATGTGAATGTGAGGATGGCTACTACAGAGCCCTTACTGACCCTCCCTCAGTACCTTGTACAAGTAAGTTCAGTCATTTTCGCTTGTGCATCATGGTTTTCAGATATATCATGGATATTACTTCCTATTCAGCTAAAGGGCCTGATTTATGGCTAGTAATCCAGTTAATGGGTTATTCACTTTCCCAGTTCTAATTGTACATTACCTGAGGACAGAAGCAAGTGGTGTTTTTCCTATGTTCTTGCAAGCTTTAGAGACCAGCATAAATTCAACATTGCTGCATCCATTGAACAGAGGTGGGAAGACCATAGAGTTTGGTCCTGATGTCTAGTTTGATGCTGCATGTATCTGCATTTATCTGAGTGGGGACTCCAGGTGCCCAAGCCCAGCATGGAGATCATTTGGTATCAGTTCTTACTGAATTTACCACTTATTCTTTGAGTGGAGAGGAGGAGAGTGGGAGACAGGTCTTATTCTTCTGTGATGCATTATGCCAAGACCACCATATTTAATGTAAATTACAATGATTGCACTTGAATAGGATATCTGGCCCATTCTCTGGAGAGCCAATATATCAGTTAATACGTTCCATAACCTAAAACACTTCCTAATAAAAGAAAAAAAATTACAATTGCCTTTTAGTGATTCATGTAGAGCTAAAAATATGATAATTCACATCATGGCCAGTTAACGAACATATCTGTATTTGATGGCTTGCCTTTAACTGATGATGTTTGTTTTCTGATTCCTAAGGACCTCCTTCTGCACCACAAAATCTCATTTATAACATAAACCAGACCACAGTGAATCTTGAGTGGGGCCCGCCAGCAGATACCGGAGGCCGAGACGATGTCACCTACAGGATAATGTGCAAACGATGCAGCTGGGAACAGGGCGAGTGCATGCCCTGTGGCAGCAGCATTGGCTTCATGCCTCAGCAGACCGGACTGGCAGATACATATGTGACTGTTGTAGACCTACTGGCCCACGCTAACTACACATTCGAGGTTGAAGCCGTGAATGGTGTCTCAGACCTGAGCCGCACCCAGAGGTTATTTGCAGCCGTCAGCATTACCACAAGTCAAGCAGGTGAGATGGTGATCCAGTAAGGGTCAAAAATAGACTCATGCACAGTCTGTGTAATGATCAGTGTTATTTTGCACTCACAAATGAGGGGTTAGTAATTTCTCCTTACTCAGTTGTATTAAATACACAGCAAAGTAGTGGTTCCAAGTTTTATTGAGCTTCTAAAATTTATCAGCTGCTGCTCTATTGCAAATGACTGTGGATGAATTTCCACTCTGTGCCATCTTCACAAAGCACTTACTGTTTATCTTTTGCTTAATCTCCAGAAACCTCTTCACAATTTAAACGTCTGCATTGCTTTTACTGGTTAATTCTTCTTTGCATCAATCACCCAGTGCCGAGCCTATAAATTTTGTATTATTTACTTGAAGGTCAATTTTAGGTGCAGCTGGTGGTTTTTGAATTCTAATTGCCATCAATCATAGTGTTTTTTGATACCTGAAATTAAGTCAGTTATTTTGAATATGAGGGTCCTTCAACTAACATGAAAAGAAAATAAGCGTTACTCTGATATTATGCCCGAATCCTCCTCAGCCCACTCATTTAAAAAAAAGAAGCTTCAGTTTCTCGGTCTCTCATAACTGTGAACCTCTCATAATCACTTTAGCAAATCACTTTTGAATCTTCCTACAATCATCACGAGCTCCTAAAGTAGCAGCAGGTGTACAATTTTGATACAAAAGCAGTAAGATGAACGCCACCTTCTTATCATTTAGACTCTCAGGGCCATTCTCATTTTGTAACTGTGTTGGCTTCTGCTCAATCCTCAGTGCTATCTGCAGAATTAAGAATCTGTCACTTGTATTTGTGAATATTCGATTTGCACCATCATTCACTGTGCAAAGTAACAATAGTTAAATCAATATATCGAGAAATTCTAGAGCCCTGGGTAAGTCTGGGTTAGATGATTGTGGCATCAACCTGCTGATGACAGTTTTGGTCGGTTTAACTTGTTAGTGTCTGAAGCCCAAACCTTGGGCACGATGGTACAGGCATTCTGGTTTCTCAGGAGTGAAAATGTGCCACTTGGGGAGAAAGGAATTGTAGTTGTTGGCCCAGTTGGGGCACAGGAAGGAGTCAGTGATCAGAAATCAGAAGGCGGGGATTGGGGGCAGCAATTAGGTTTGTGGATGGAGGAGTGTCGGGCAATGACTGGGTAAGTGGTTAGAGGATTCTGGTGAAAATCAGGGCATCAGGTCTTCAGGAGGTAGAAGTGCAGATCAATGAATGGAGGATTTTATGCCAGTTCAATTGGAAGATAGTGGTGGCAGCTGTAGCTGGAGTGTGCTGACTGACACCAAACACTTGTAGTGTTCATCACCTTCAAAGTTCAAGATTGGATAGTCACTTTAACATGTTTTTGGTAGAACATTCACTTGGAGACTTTTTTTACAGTTCTTCCTAATTTCTGAAGTATCTGCCTCTTGACAATTTCAAATTGTTTCAGTGTTTTTCTTTATTTACACAATTATTAAGCATAGTGACTATTAAAGTAGAAATGATGGATAGACACTTAATAATGTGTTTATATGACGTTCGTCTGTGAGCTGTTTAAATGAGAGAGTATTAACAACATTTGAAATTGAGTTTTAAAGCAGCTTTTCTGCTATTGGAGAATCACAGGTTAAACTGGAAATCCAATTTATAATCAATTGGGAACAGCAAATGTTCATCACTGAAAATAGTTAATGTTGTTTATCTTAACTTCATTTAGTGAAGGAAGTTTGTAGTTTGCCAAGTGTTTGTACTTATTTATAGCACATAGAATTTGTGCTCTTATAAGGACAAAGCAGCCTTACTATTGCCTTCCAATGCAGCAGAAAGTTAACAGCCATTATATGCTGTAATGCTCCAATTGGTGTTCCATTAGATCTGCTGTCCTAGACATCACAGAAGAATTACTAGTTTACATAAAATAAATCATTCACAGTTCTGTTTTACATTTGTTTCTAAGGACACACTGCAAATGTAAACCATATTGAAATGCATCGATACGTATCAGAGAGTGTTGTAACTGTGACAAAGAAAGATACAACTATCTTTTGTCTTCACAATCAATAAAAGATTGTAACAAGGTTTTTTGGATGGAAGCAACAGAGCTTTAAAAGCTGAGGCACCAAAACTATTTTTATAGTTCTTTTTCCTTCTAGTCTTAATTGTTTTAACAGATTTAGTTTGTTACAGGATATGGTCTGCTGCTTACATTAAATACAAATATAACTCTGTTGTCACCATAGGGATTGTATACTGGTTATTCAAAACATGTAGCTCTTTGATCTTGCTATTTACCAGTTTGGTTTGAAAGTATTTAATCTTAGCCCATCACAACTCACTACAGATATGCAGTAATAGTGTGCTGGAGACCACCAGACTATTTTCAAAATGTCCTTGGCATGTGTAAGTAGTTTTAAGCCAATTTTCAGATATGTACTCTCCATAGCTTAGTCTCCCCAACCTGAGCCAATGTGGGCTCAAGTCATCTCACTCTATCAGGCAGGACAAAGGGTTAGTGTTGTCTTGACAACTATTATTTGTATGGGTAATCCAAGTACCTATTTGGGCCACCAGAAAGAATACTGTCTCGTTAAAAAAACCAATGGAGGGCACCAGTGTAATCCACCCAAGGGTTTGTTTCAAGAGTTGTAAACACATGATAAATAAAGCAGTGATCAGCATTTTTACAGTGCTGATTTGATTTATGTTGCTGAATGTCAAAATCAGGACCCTGGTCAATAATGGCATGATAGAATGTGCGCAGCTAAGGAAGCAGAGGATTTTTAACTGGCACAAGCTGATTTATCATTAAGCTAGCTCAGTGAAAATGTTTCTGGGCAGCCAAATGGAGATCAATTAACTGCTAAGTCCATGGGAAAAAAATTAGCAACCTTGCTGCACTCCATTTGCCGAGAGGTCAAGCACTAAGAGAGAGATAATTGCTGTGAGCAAGCAGAATGAATCAGGGATGAGCAGAAAGTGATGATGTATGTTCAGTGACAAGGTACGTGACAGAGATTTACGCCTGGGCCTGTGACTGCTAGTCTCGGCAAGGACACAAGGACAAGAGAAGGAGACCTGTGAAAAACAATTAGTGCTTCTTCCAAGCAAGCAGTTCTTAATTAGCCATGGCATGTCAGCAACAGTATATTAGTGTCCCCAATTTTTTAAAAAATACTTCCCATTAAT
>JARFYF010000002.1:37185507-37200106 GCA_030265395.1 Rhina ancylostomus
TATAAAATGTTGAGAGGGATAGATAGAGTAGACAGCCAGCGCCTCTTTCCCAGGGCACCAATGCTCAAGACAAGAGGACATGGATTTAAGATAATAGGGGGAAAGTTCAGGAGGAATGTCAGAGGGAGCTTTTTCACCCAGAGAGTGGTGGGTGCACGGAATGCGCTGCCTGGGGTAGTGGTGGAGGTGGATACGTTGGACAGGTTCGAGAGGTTGTTGGATAGGCATATGGAGGAGTGTGGGATAGAGGGATATGCAGGAGGAAAGGCTTAGATGGTGGGAGGTGTGGTTTGATGGCAGCACAACACGGTGGGCTGAAGGGCCTGTGTTGTGCTCTATTGTTCTATGGTTCTATGGTATAGGTCCACCATTTTGCATGGCATAAAAGCCTGACAATGGATACAGAGGCAAACCTGTAAACTACACTAGGGAAGGATGCAGACACTGGTCAACATAATGCTGCTGTAGAAACATCCATGCAGTTAAGGAGACTGGTGCATCAAGCTGTCATTCATAAGACATTAAGCAGAGTAACTGAAATTTCACATTAGGGAAATGTTAACACAATTCACTAGAAACTGGATTGCATAGCACTGTTCTTTCCATCATTTGTGACCCAAAGTCAACACAACTATGAATAAATTACATCAATGACCATTTCCAGTTGTCACTGAGTGAAGTGTGAACCAGGACCTTTAGTTGGGATCCGTGGTGTTACAAAGAACGTCTTCCCTGCTTATCAAATGGAATCAATCATTGTGCAATAAACACTTGAAACCATCCTGACATAAATTGGAACTTCCAGGTCTAGTAAGGTGACTATTGCTTTGCAATTACGGAAAAACAAGCACAAGAGCACAGCCTGTCAGCTAACGTTTCTATGTTCAGTCAGCTGATGATGGGATGATTTATTCAGCAGCTCCAGAACTCAGTGGCAGCTGCTCAGATACCTCCCAAAATGCTCAGATTGTGCTCAAACAAGAGGTGGATACTTTTTGGATAACTTAGCCAATGAGGAACCTTTAATGGACAGGGACCAACTAGAAACCCATGAAAGGCAGACACAGTGGTGTAGTGGTTAGCGTAATGCTATTACAGCGCCAGTGACCTGGGTTCAGTTCCAGCCACTGTCTATAAGGAGTTTCTATGTTCTCCCTGTGTCTGTGTGGGTTTCCTCTGGGTGCTCTGGTGTCCTCCCACATTCCAAAGACATACAGGTTAGGAGCTTTATGCATGCTATGTTGGCACCGGGCACATGGCAACATTTGCAAGCTGCCCCCAGAACACTTGACAAAAAAAGATGTATTTCACTGTGCGTTTCAATGTACATGTGATTAATAAAGATATCTTATCTCCTTCAGCCCAACATTTCACCCAAGAATGCCCCCTCCCCCTCAGTGTGGTTTATTCCTAGAAATTCCATATCAATGGAGGATATGAGGCAAACAGCTATTTTTGTTATTAATTTATAGACTCCATCTATATCTGAGGGTGTAGTTGTTCTACTACCTACAGCAGTGGGGATAAAGGAGGAAGGGGTAGGTATGTAGAAAGGTGTGGGAAGGAATGGTGGAAGGGGAGTGTTTGTGAGTTTCAGCATTGTAGAGCACCATGTAGGAGGGCTGAGGAGGTCACCTTGACATGTCCATTGACTTCATGATTATATTTGCTACCGTTAGTCCATTGTAAGTGGTTCTCACTCCTGACATGCATCTCATTCACTGGCACTTTAATCTCTCTCTCTCTCACACACACACACACACACACACACACACACACAATCTTTGCTATTCGCTCCACATCATCGACAACCTTCCTTTCTACCGTGGCTGGGGTAATATGCGTTACAGCAGTTTGACCTTTATGGGGAGGGCATTGTTACCAGCTGATGCTGCTCTCTGATTGCTGTGCATCAAAGAATCAGCAACCACTATAAATTGGGACCCTTTTGGACCCATGCAGGTCACAAATGAGCACATCTTTTTGGGTGATAATCAGGCTATTTCTACTGCATTGTCAGGAAGATTTTTGAGAGGCATGGGACTTGATTTGGCACTATCGCAACACACAATGATTTATTATCACACCAAAGAAAGGTGAAATATAGCTTCTAGGTGCACATGGGACCAAAGCAAAAAGACTTCAAACTCTTTCCACAGCACCACTTCACGACTAACAGCAATGCACACCCTCCACTGTGATGCTGAATTCATTTACGTAAAGAAGAAATCAAAAGCCATCAGGTAATTACAGACCAACCAAACTGTTCTGTGCTGTTACTAGACTGGATTTTCTAATTGGCCATGAGAATCGCATGGAACAGGGAATTTTACATCTGATTATGATGAGTTAACACTTAATCTGTGAAATCATTTGAGTTTAATCTTCTTATAATATTGTGAGTTAGCTTCCGCCACTAAAAGGTGCATTTGGGTGGTAGCTTGTCTATTTTGGAGAAGGGAAATAAACTAAAGCTGGTGTTTAACTGATTAAAGAAAAAAAGTGTTAAGTCAGGCTTCATCTACAAAATGACAGGCACCCTCCCTACAGAGAAATAACATATAATTCAAGTGGCAGAAATTTAAAATCAAAAAACTGTTGAAGTGTCTTTGATCTGAAATGTCAATTCAGTTTCTCTTTCCACAAATGTTGCCTGACTGATTGAATGCTTCCAGCATTTTCTCTTTTAATTGGCAAGTGGCAATCAGCTGCTTAATGATCCCCTAGGCATCCATTCCTAGCAAGCGCTTCATTATCTTTCCTTTGATGATGTCTTGTACTAAGCTTGGATAAAACTAGTATTCCAACTTAATATTTCAGCTTGGTCATCTCAAAAGACTCTTTATTGCTTTAAGTATTTTGGAAAAAAAATCATCACCTTAGCAGACGTGGAGTTTCAAGTTTAGCCTCTGCTGTGAGAATATGGATGTTTTCAAGTGCTCAGACTAACCTTATCATAAGTATGTTCTACTTACCCATCAAGTTTTCCACAACCACTAGAAGGGAAACAGGACACTGGCCAAACCATGCTGAAGCACTGGCAGATTTTAAGGAGGTGATTCCTATGCTTTTCTGCCATCAGTTTTTGTCATCATCCTATTATACTCCCTCAAGCAATGTTTCCCTTTTTTAATCCTCATACAGTGGCTGCAAAAATATTTACTTGAAAACTAAAATAATGGAGATAAGTGCACTGACATTCATTCACATTCATAGGTTTTCACCCACCATCCCCTTATCCTTGCTATCTCCACGATGGTATATTATTCCTCCTGAGGTTGACTTGCTTCTTTTCCATGGGCCATACTAACCCATGGACCTGCAAGTTCTGCTCCATTTTTTTCTCCTCTTTACCAGGGATATATTCTCCCACACGCAGTAGATTGTAATGATTTTCAAGCAGCACTCTGCCTGAAGATTCAAAACAAACAAACCATCATTTTAACATTCTATTAAGCTTTCCTCTTTTGCTTGTATGGTGCAGATCTCATTTTTTTTTCTGTACAAATTTAGGTCATTATCCATCATTCTCAGTATGCATTCTTTCATTTTCTCAAGATCATAAATAACTGTGCTTCTCTTAACTATTGCACAATAACACCATTCTTCAAACTGCCTGAATAATATGGCATTAATATGCACTATCAATTTTCTGTGGTTTGAAACCACACAAGCATTTATAGAGTGATCCCCATCCTTGTTCAGGTGGATGCTCAGGTTGGTACACGGGATAGGCTGTTACGATTTCATGGATTCTCAGGAAGTTGGCCTGTTGGTAAAATATCTAATATTATCTACGATTTGTGCAAGATCTTTCCCATCATTAAGATGGCATCAGATATCTTCTTTTTGTGGTGTGAGCTACAAATTCTTATCATCTCATAGGTTTGACTTGGAAGAATGTTGCTTCATCCATCTGCTGGAGCAACTCAGTTGATCATGCAGCATCTGTGGGGGATAGGAATTGTCAACGTTGAGTCGAAACCCTGCATTGGGTTGTTTGCCTCCAGCCGATTGTTGGTTGCTCCAAATTCTAGCATCTGTAGCCCCTTGTGTCTCCTTCTACTCCATCCATGTTCAGTGTTGAAGATCTTTTCAAGAGCGATGGAAAGGACTATTTCTTTAAATCTTAAATTAATTGCATTCATGCCAGAGGGCTTAATTCATTCACTGTCTTTGCAGTGATGTGGAGGAGCTGAAGAGGAGTATACCTTGAGATATCCAGGTATAACTAGTATGACCAACAAAAATAGCTTCTTGGATGCAGCTTCTATACATTATGAAGCTGACCAAACAACTATTCCATGATGCACAAATTAGAGCATGGTCCATGTTCCAACCATGGTTAGAAATTAATGGTTGGAGCAGTAGAATGCACCAATTATTCAGAAGAGAAGACTCCCTTCTAGCAGTACAAAAATCAGAGGATTACCACTCAAATTTTGTTGAGAACAAATATACTGCCCGAGATGTTGTTAGAACTTGAGATTTTTCTGGAGTAAATATCACACAATATGTTGGGAAGAGAGAAGTATGCATTGGTTGAAGGCAAGGGGAAGGAGAATGGTGATAGAAACCAGATCTGTTGGCTCTCTGTCCTTTTTCTGAATCTGACTCTAAAACTCTGATGGAGGGGGCTGACACTTGGGAGACAATGCTGGCAGAATAGCACTATTGTAATCAGTTCTATCTCTGCCAAAGTCAATGGAATGCAAAATCAAGCGGGATTCATAATAGGTAGTAGATTAGCCATAGTCGAGCTTATGCCACTTTGACTAAAATTACTTCACTATTTGCTTTCAGGAGGACATAACAAATAAGGATTGAATTCCAATGGAAGCGGGACTCGACAGATTTCTGAATTTAGGTTCCTATTCAATAATGCAGCAGCCAAAGAGAGGAAAATTCAAACTCGGAACTTCTTTTTGAGAACATTATTTAGCTTAGCTTGATTGGTCACATGACAAGATAAAGCTTCACAATGTAATAAGCACATATCAGGGTCAGGTGTTGGGCCAGATTTGGGATTTTCAGTATGGCTGACAGTTTACATAACTTCCAGGGGAAAGCATGGTTTTCACTTAGTCTCAGAGCAGATTCCTTATTTCATCTGAAACTGGCCAAGTTAGGAAGTGTGTATGTATTTTCTGACCCTTGTTTGTCACTGGGGAGCTTTTTCATCTTTGGATGTTTGTCCTTCAAATGGACTTTAAAAAAATTGAAAATAATTGAAATCTCACTGAATCTTGCAGTTAGAACATAGAACATCTAACAGTACAACACAGGGCAACATGATCTTCAGCCCACCATGTGTGCACCAATCATGATGCCAATCTAATTCATCCCATATGCTTGCACAGGGTTGGTATCCCTTTATTCCCTGTCTGCTCATGTGCCCGTCTACATGCCTCTTAACCTTTGCTATAATATCTGCTTCTACCACCTCCTCTGGGAGCACATTCCAGCCACCAACAACCCTCTGGGCAAAAATTCTTGCCTCATCTATCACCTTTAAATTTTCACCCTCTCACCTTACACCCTCTGACATTTCCACTCCAGGAAAACTACTCACTCTCTACCCTATCTATATCTCATAATTCTCTCAGGTCACTGCTTAGTCTCCTATGCTCCAGAAAAAACAATCCAAATTTGTCCAACCTCTCCCTATAACTAATCCAGTCCAGTTCAGGCAACATCCTGGTGAACCTCCTCACAACCTTCCAAAGCCCCCACATCCTTCCTATAATGTGGCAACCAGAACTGAACACAGTACTTCAAATGTGGCCTAACCAAAGTTTGATACAGCTGCAACATGACTTCCCGACTTCTATAATCAATACCCTGACCGATGAAGGCAAGTATATGGCACGCCTCCTTTACTCTCCTTGTGTTGTACTTTCAGGGAGCTATGGACTTGAACCCCCAAGATCCTTCTGTACATCAATGCTCCTAAGTGTCCTGCTATTTACTGAATACTTTCTTCTTGCTTTTGACCTCCCAAAGTGCAACACCTCATACTTGTCCAGATTGACAAAGTAATTTCCCTATATTTCCAATTGATCTATTTCCTGCTGCATCCTTTGACAAACTTCGTCACTATCCACACTTAATATTTTTGTGTCATCTGCAACCTTACTAATCAGCCCACCTACATTTTCATCCAAATCATTAATATGTATTACAAACAACACAGCTCCCAGCACAAATCCTTGTGGAAAACCACTGGCCACAGACTTCCAATCAGAATAACATACCTCCACCACTACCCCTGTCTTCTATGACCAAGCCAACTCGCCATAGATTCCACTTGACTTAATCTTCTGGACTAGCCTATCAAAAAGGACCTTGTCAAATGCTTCATTAAAGTCCATGTTGACAACATCCACTGCCCTACCTTCATCAATCATCTTTGTCACCTCCTCAAAAAACTCAATCAAGTTCATAAGACAGGACATCCCCTGCACAAAGCTATACTGATTATCCCTAACAAGTCCATGCTTTTCCAAACGCAAGTAAATCCTGTCCCTAAGAATCTTCTCCAATAACTTCCCTACCACTGATATATGATTCGCTAGCCTCTAATTTCCTGGATTAGCCCTGTTGCCCTTCTTTAAAGAAAAGGAACAATACTGGCTCTTTTCCAGTACTCTGGGACCTCACTTGTGGCTAAAGAGTATATGAAAATCTCTGTCCAGGCTCCTCCTTTGCCTCTCTCAATATCCTGGGATGGATTCTATCAGGCTCTGGGGAGTTATCCACCTTAATGTTTTTCAAGATACCTAATAGTTCCTCCTTCTTAATATTGACATATCACCTCCCCCAGCCCCCAATCTCACCATCATCCATATCCTTCTCTTTGGTGAATACCCATGTGAAAAACTCATTTAGGATCTTGCCACTTCCTTGGCTCAATGCATAAATTCCCTTTTTTGTTCTTGACTGGATCTATACTTTCCCTCGCTACCTTCTTGCTCCTAACATATGTATTAAGTGCCTCAGGGTTCCTCTAAATGCTACTTGCCAAGGACACTTCATGGCCCCTTTCAGTGCTCCTAATTTCATGTGTCAGTTTGTTCCCGCTTCCTTCGTATTCTACAAGGGCCTTGTCCAATTCCAGCTTCCTAAACCTTATATATGCTTCCTTGTTTCTTTTTGACTAAGCTTACAATATCTCTTATTGGGATCTCTTATTACAATATCTCCATGAACCTGTTCAAATGTCTTTTAAATATTGTTAATGTACCTGCCTCAACCACTTCCTCTCTTCTTTGCTAGAGGAGAACTAGCAAACCTTACTACAAAGATATATACAAGCACACTCAAAGGTCTTCTGAATTGTTAGAGGTATTAATTTCTTCATGGTAACAACATTTATGTTATATTCTCTGATTAATACACCACATATTCCTGCTGAGACTCTAGTCCTTTTGATTCAAAGTTCAGAAATTTAATTATCGGAGAATTCTTTAAGCACTATATTTCCACTTTCCTATTTTATTTACATTATTTCTTTGCAATCATTGAATTACTCAATTTTTTGTGAGAAACATTTTTAAATTATTAATAGATTTTATACGACTAGCTTTTCTGATTTGCATTGGTATATTCAATTTCCATAGAAATTACTTGAGCTGATGGTAAATATTTACATTGTTCTACCACATATTTACTCAAAATATCTTGGTATTTAGAGAGCTGGAAGGTAGGAGACAGGAGAGAGAGAAAAGGAAGATAAAGGGAAACAATGGAGTTACCAAAAATCAGTGTGGTTGGGAGATTACAGAATGTTGACTGGACATTCACTTAACTGACAGGAAAGAAAATGAGGATGTGTGAACATGTATTTGCATTAGCAGAGTTCTATGTGACTGTGATTCCATGCGAGGAGCCTTCATTCAGCTAATCATCAAGCACAGCACAGTTGGAAGCTACACTACCCATAGTTCCTGTGCATAATCGATGGTAGACTTACCCTTTTTATCCCACTGTACTTTTCTCTCACAAACCCCTGCAAACATTTCCCTTCAAGTACTTATCCAGTTCTCTCAGCATGTTGATAAATCAGGTGATGCTTTCTGCAAAGTTTCTTCTTAGCTACTTTATGAAAATCACCAATAATTTTGCATACCTCTATTAAATCTCCATTTAATCTAAAGAGATCAACGGTTTCTCCAAATTGACCCAGTATAACCAGTTTAACCCCTTGTCCCTTTCTAGTAAATCCCGTGGATCCTCTCTATTGTGACAGTCTTTTCCAAAATCTAATCACCCTCAGCCTAACGTCTTCCAATTATTTTCTATCTCCGTATTACTAATATAGTCAAAGGATCATTTTATTAATTCTGATTGTCCCACAAGAAGCTTCACCACACAGAGGTGCATGCTGACAATTGTTTAAGTACCAACTGTACTTTTGCCATTTTCCACAAACTTAGACTCTCCACCTGGAACATAATATTTTCTGCAGCTTATAGATCCTTCCAAGATAGCTACACAATTCTCTGCTTTCCATTTTTCTTGCTAAATGAACTTCTTTGCTGCTTTCCAATTTCATTTAACCATTTTGTAAGAATACTAATTCTGGTTTATGCACATGGTGCTCATCTGATATGGACTGATATGAGACCATATTAGTTCCATCCTCTTTTGTCTGAAAAAACTGTCATGATGTTCTAGTGATCTAAGTCTTTATTATGTGTATCACCCTTCTTATCAAAGATTCACCTTCCTAATGTCACTGCTCCTACTGTGTACAAAAATTTAGTGATTAGGTTTCAAAGGTAGTGAATCAGTTTCTGACATGTACATAAAGCCATGCCTGAAGCTATCAATTAAAACAAAGCACAAAAATCTGCATGTTCTGGAATTATTTCTGTTTGCTGGACACAAAGTACATATCTCTCCCCTATAGAAGCATGGTCATATTCAAATCCAGGGAGAATAGCCTTGCATTCTGGACCAGTTGGGCTCTCTCCAGTGTACACAAGGTTGTTGCTGGAGTTTATCCAGTTAACACCCAGTAGCCTATCACTGAATTGTTAAACTCATCCTGTGTAAACATAAGTTGTTATTTCATACGTAGTCATCTATTATGAAAATGAGGTGAAATCACAAATATAAACAAGATAAACAAACAAAAGGCAACATACATATACTCCCAATTGATTTTAGAGAATCAGTAAAAGTCTATAAAAATCCTTTTGATACATCTGACGATGCTAACCAATGAAATGACACACTTTGTGCATACAGGGGAACATGGAAACATGAATCTTATTTTGAATGATTGATCCAAATCAGTGAAAAAAACTTATATTCAAAAAACCAAAGATTTGTATGAACTGAGGTTAGTTCTGGCTTGGACTTCTTGCTCTCTTCCCTTGGTCATCTGGAGCATGTTTCACAGGAGATCTCAACAGCCTATTAAGTTTGTAAGATGCAAAGGCTTACTTAGTTTTGTGGCATTCAATTACTGGTTATCTAGTTTCTTCTTGGATTCAGCAGAGACTACTCTTTACATCCATTACTATTTAATTTTATGTGTTTTAATAAGAAAGGTAATGCACGAGTTTTGACTTCAATTTATTTAGATCCAGTCATCGTTAACAAATTCAATGTAGGATTAACTTAATCATTGATTTCAGTGACTCACGACAAGGACGTGTCAGGTCGGACTTTCAGAAGCAACATAAATTTCCCAATTACAAGAACAAAGTGCTTTCACTGCAACAAACATTACCTCACTCCATTTCATTTTGTGCCTACGCCTCTTTTCATTAACTTTTTTTTTAAGTGATTACATTATCCCCCTGCAGGGAAGACAACTGCTACAGGATCTAACATGACAGAGCAATAAAAAGTAAAACATTGAAAACAAAATACAGAACTGGGTTAGCTGATTGACCCCTTATGATCAAATCTCTACATAGAAATATACTATTATGTTATTACCACAAGACAGGAATAGTTAACATCACCATCCAAACAACTTTTCAGAGCTGGTGAACTGCCAGTCATTTCTTATTACCACATTACTCTTGTGGTCTGAAACACCTCTTCAAAAGATAAGTGACATATTAGATGAAGGCTATATAAAATTACAGGTGTGTAAACTTGGGGGAGGAAATGAATATTTAAAGCATTACTTCTAATGAAATAAATTGTCTTGACACTGCTGATTGCATGAGAATAGGTCAAATCTATTAACCAGAGGGCTGCGAGTTCATGTCAGTGGTGACAGTCAGTCATCAGAGAATTTAAACTTCAAGTCCAATAGTGTGGCTGCATTCCAAAATAGCTCATTTGACTTAACTTCTGAATTAAAATCAAATCTACAAAGGCTGCATTATAGATTGATGCCAAACATCAGTTACCAGCATTAGGTTTAATGAGGACAGACCTCAGCAAACTGGAACTTATTCAGCTAAAAATCAGCCATTGGGAGAGGGCTATCCTTGCAAGCTTCTCAAACACTCCAATCTTTTAGCAGACCCATTAGATTGAGAGACATGAAAAAACTCTCTCCTAAAGGGAATAATGTGCAGCATTGGCAACATTAAAGTAAAACCACCAGAAGAGAAGATCCAGAGGAATAGTGACCACAGTGTTTGAACTGAGGCAGTTTATTATAAGAAGTGAATGTGTGTTTTAAGTAATTGCACAGAGTGTGTATGAATAAGGCATTACAAAAAAAATGGCAGAATGAAGTCAAAATAGAATGGATACAATGAAAAGTATTTGCCATGTAAGTATTTATGAAGGAAAAAAGTAAGGCCATAGAGACATAGAGCAGTACAGCATGGATACAGGCCCTTTGGGCCAACCAGTCCATGCCAACCATGGTGTCCATCCAGCTAGTCCCAACTTCCTGCCTTTGACCCATGTCACTCTAAGTTCCACCCCTCCATTTACCGAACTGGGTGCTTCTTCAATGATACTATTGTACCTGCCTCAAGCACTTCCTCTGGCAGCTCATTCCATATACTCAGCACCATCTGCATGAAAAAGTTTCTCTCAGGTCCCTTTTAAATCTTTCTCCTCTTATCCTAAATCTATGCCCCCTAGTTTTGGATTCCCCTACTCTGGGGAAAAAACTGTTGCCATCCACCTTATCTATACCTCTCATAATTTTTAACACTTCTATAAGGTCACCCCTCATTCTCGTACATTCCAAGACATAAAGAACTAGCCTGGTCAGCCCCTCCCTATAACTCCGGTCTTCTAGTCCTGGTAACATCCTCGTAAATCTTCTCTGCACTCTTTCCAGATTAACCACATCTTTCCTATAACAGGGTGACCAAAACTGTACACTGTACTCCAAGTGTGGCATCACCAACGACTTCTACCTCTGGAACATAACGTCCCAACTCCGATACTCAATGTCCTGACCGATGAAGGCAAGCATGTTCAATGCCTTTTTCACCATCCTGTCAACCTGAGATGCTGCTTTCGACGAACTCTGCACTTGTACTCCTTGATTCCTTTGTTCCTTTACACTTCCTAGTGCCCTACCATTCATAGTATATGTCCTATATTGGTTTGACTTTCCAAAATGCATTACCTATGCCATGCAAATACATCACAAGAGGTGATACAACTTTTGCCTTTTGGTAAAAAAAAATGCTTGTTAAGAAACTTCCAAGGATAGACATCTGCAAGGAGATTATTAAGGGCAATTGAACAGCATGAAACAGAAAGAAGATAAGTCATCACTATATGGTTCAGGTTGCCACTCGACCTTGAGCATGGACCATCAAGTATCCAAGCAATAGAACAGGACAATAAAGGAAAGATTTCACAAGAAGCCAAGGGAACCATGGCACTGGATTGATTGGTTTGTAAAAAAACAGCAATAAAACATGAAATTACCAAAGAGGTTTTTTTAAAAATCAGACCAATACAAGATACTGATAATGAAAGACAAATGAAATAAGGTGGTTGATTTTAACTTGGTTGATGGTGTTATATATCCTAACCTAATTTAATTTTTATTTGAAGTTAATAGTATGAAGAACAAAATACAGTGCATAATGGATAACCAAATTATTCACAAAAGTTAAATTAATCCTTGGGATTCAGAAGAAAACACAACCAGAAAACAAAGACTTTAACTTTGGCCAAACAGCAGATTACACTCATAGGAAGATTCTAGTCATCGGGAATTCTTTCTCGGGAAAGCAAGTAGGGAAATGCGCCAAAAATAGTCACCATTACTACCTGCAGGCTTCTGCTGATCTCTCACTGTAGCTTCAACAGAAGATCAGAAGAAATGCCAAAAGGAAAGTTTGAGAGGTAGATCCCAAGTTTTAGCAGAAAGGCATGGAATCTCTGTGGATATTTTACTCCACTACCTGTAACCTGCTGTCTAACTAGAGTTAGAGAAGTATACAGAGTCATAATATCATAGCAAATTCACGCACAGGAGGAGACATTTTGGCCAACTGATCTGAAATTTCCGTACTATGTCCATTATCCTGCAGGTCCACAGCTCTTCAATTGCACAACCAAATACAGTTTAAAATAACAACAGTCTCTGCCTCTACTGTACTTTCTGGCAATAAGTTCCAGACCCCCGCATCTTTGAAGTGTAAATGTTTTCCTCTTATCACCTTGCTTAATCCTTCTAATGTTCACTTCAAAACCGTGTCCCATCTTTTCTGACCATGCTGTTTATTTCTCTGATAATTTTATGGATAATGTCTAATTTTATCATTGTTTTATATTTAAATTAGAGAAAGCCTAGCACAATTCCTGAAGTGGATAAGTGTTGGTTGTTCGCACAAGAATACAGATGTCATTAAAGTTATAATCATAAGAATGGTCTCAAAATTCTGTTTGCAGTAATCTCTCTAGGTACACCTTTCCACTATCTTCTAAGAAATTTTGGAGGCGATAGAATCTCCTTTTTGGGAATTTTATAACCAACGTTGAATCTTTCAGAATAGGACTAACTATAGGAAATTGTAATACACAGTATCTGAGAGGTACAGGCTGCCTTGAAGTGGGATCAGAGATGCCTTCTCTCCTGATATACCAACAGATGCAATGACAATGTACAACATGGGCAACTGCGCCTTTACAGTCAGTCCCAGTATCAATTTCCCAGATTCCCAGCAGACTTAATTGAATTACTTGACCATCGAGGAAGATAGTAACATTGAACATAAAAAAACAAAACAAACAACATTAGTGGAACATACCAACTGACATCCTTTAGACTTTGAGTAGACTGCACCAGAAGCTGTTAATTTATCTATTGACTCTTCCAAAATTAACTAGTCGAGTCCTTACTGTTACAAGTTCTGACTCCTATTGGGCCAACTACTGGAGGAACTTAAACAAATTCCTTTTCATAAATCAGATTAGATTAGTTAAATAAATAACACAGTAGTTTGTCGAAATGAAGGGAAACTCCACATAGAGTAGCTCTATGTTTATATTAGAGAGAAATTGCGGTAGCATTACAATTGACAAATTCCTGGATTAAAGCATGAGGGATGAAAAGTAATGCGTCCACATACCAATGGCCAATTAACTTCAGTGATACACAATATCTCAGTTACTTGTTGGGATTGAAAGAGAGATCATGATGTGAGTGAATTCCAGGATAAAATTGGCTGTATAAATGCAGCTGAATTACACATCCCATAGAGTGGGTTTCATATGAGCATCAATCAAGAGATACTCCTGTGTAAAAAGGCAAGTTGTGGTTAGAGGCCAAATTTTCTGATTGGCATGGAAACTGACAGAGGCCATATTCCTGACTGTCAATCAGTCTTACCAGAACTATGTAATATATACATATGACACACATTTATTCTGTTCCTCAGTGTGCAATTACCATTCATTCTTTCTGCTCATGTCCATCAAATTAAACAATATACTTTTTTCTTTGAACCTTTTTTTAACCATTTCATTAGTAGTAATGTGACAATGTTCTTTTTTGTTTAAACAGCTTGCTACTCTTTGCTTTTTGAAACTGCTGCCATCCAATTCACATTTCCCAAAGGCAGACCAACTTGTGACAGTTGGAGATTAGAAAGGAGGCAGACTCATCAGCAACAGAACCAACAGAAACTGAATCATGGCAGCTCCACTTAAGATGAAAATAAGTGCATGAAATGACAATTGTTCAGGGGGGAGCCTCCAGGTTGAAGGAGAGATTGCAACACCACACAGCTGGGAGGAGGAGGGATCTTATTCTTGAAGAGGGGATGAGCTTGGGTGTGGACAGAGGCCAAAACCAGAAATGTAAGCAAATCAGGAAGCCAGCTCCGCTCCAATGACTTCCACAGTTAACCCAAAAACATTCAGCTGTTTCTATGCAACCTCCTTGAGAGAAATTGGCTATACAGAGATGCTTAGCTCATTAGATGATGCATCATCAGTTACTGATTGATGGAGAGAGGTATTAATGGAGAAAATTTTGAAAAACTTTGTACTGAGCCTCTTATTGAGACATTTTCTTTTCCATCTGAATTTGAAAAGCACAAGGTTAATGGAACATGCTAACACCACCCCCCCCACCCTATTCTTATGATTTTTGAAGTGGCCTGCATCAGTAGCTGTTAATTTATCTATTAGTAGATAATCTGGCTAC
>JARFYF010000002.1:37228951-37240886 GCA_030265395.1 Rhina ancylostomus
TGCTCTGTGACCTGGGTTCAATCCTGACCTCAGGTGCAGTCTGTGTGGAGTTTACATATTCTCCCTGTGATTGCATGGGTTTCCTCTGGGTGCTCTGACTTCCTTCCTTATCCTAAAGACATGTGGGTTGGTAGATTGATTGGCAACTGGAAATTGCCTCTTGTGTGTAGGTGAGAGGTAGAATCTGAGGAAAGTTGATGGGAATGTGCAGAGACTAAAAGAGGGCTAGTATTAATAGGTGTCTGATGGTTAGTAATGGACTTGATGGGTTGAAAGGCCTGTTTCTGTATTGTGTGACTCTATAACACTGTGATAATGTCTTCACTATAAGGAGTACAACAATTCAGGAGATGTTTCCCCAGCACCTTCTCAAAAAAAATTAGTGAAGAACAGTAACTGGTGTTCTGTCAGAGAAGCACTCCTCCCATGAGTGAATAAGCCAACATCAAAACTCTGCTAGTATTTGCCAGGATGACTTTTACCTTGAAATGTTCAGTGCATGGTTCCTTTTAATTGGGAGATGCCAGCCAAATCTTGCAACTTGCAGTGTAGTGTGCATCAGTCACAAAACACACAGCATGTATATCAGGACAAGTTCTTCTATCCATTTTCCCACTGAAACCAATCAAAACAATAAGAAAGCATTGCATGGAGAAACATGAGACTGTGGATGCTGGAATCTGGAGCAGAAAATAAACTGCTGGAAGAACTCAGCAGGTCAGGCACCAGCTGTGGAGGGAAAAGAAATGTGTCAACATCTCAGGTTGAGACCCTGCACCAGGACTAGGGGAAAGAGGAAAGGTAGCAAATAGATGGAAGTCTGGGGGAGGGGTGGGACAGGAGCTGGTAAGTAATAGGTGGAACCAGATGAAGGTGGACTGATAGACAGATGGAGCCAAGTGGGGGTGGGTGGGAATGGAAAAGGTGAACAAAAGGAGAGAGATTCTGGGCGGACTGGTGGGAGAGGAATACAGGGTGTGGGTTACCTAAAATTGGATAATTCAATTTTTGCATCATTGTGTTGTGGACTGCCCAAGAGGGAAATGAAGGTGCAGTCCTTCTAGTTTGCTTTTGGTCTCATCATGACAGTGGAGAGTGCTGAGAACAGACAGGTTGGTATGGGAATGGGAGTCGAAATGACATGCATCCGGAAAGCACTGCATGTTCATTATAACACAGATTTTGCAAAAGTACTGCCTGATAAGCTTGATAGGCCTCTATGTGCAAAGGAGTAATATTGAGCAAGGTGCTCGACCAATCCACCTGTTCTCATAGGTTTTCCTGTTCTTTGGATGAAGATAAAAAGGCTCATATACTTTGAGACTTTTCATTAGTGGGTGTAAGAATGGCTACGAGTTTCTGGAGAGAGAATGAACAGTAGCTGCTTCTCACTCATTCATTCTAGAAGGTTCACATCATGGTAGAGTTGATGCTCCAGTTAAAATACTTCAGAGATGCTACATTACAAATCAGTGAATTTGAAAGAAAAGTCCATTTGGTCATGTTTAAGCTATTTCAAATAACTCTGAGGGTTATTCAATCCACCCTGCTTTGCAAATTTTCCAGCTGAATGATAATAGTGCAGTGAGCACCATGCAGCTCCTTATTACTGCTATTGTAAAATCCTTTACAAAATGTCTAGTTTTAAAAGGAAGTAATGAAGCTGCTTATAAATTTACAGAGATAAGAATTATTTATAGCTGTTGGATCTGTAGCTGCAATGAGGAATTAAGTGATGGACATTTTCTGTCAGAGTGCAGAAAGGTTAAAAGTAAGCTGTGTTTGATGGCCTCTAAAAGATTGCAGTGACCCACTGGAATTTTATCTTCCTCAGTTGGGGGACAGCAACTCCTTTCTTCCACAGAATGCCTCTTTCTGCATTGCATGCAATAGAGAGTACTTGCCAAGGCTGGAGACTTGTAGTGAGCCAGTATGTGTCCACTCATAACCCATTCCCCCAATTCTGCTGTTCCATGCCAAGAGGATGCACAATTTAACACTTATGTACACTGATTAAGATTTCTCACAAAAGTGATCTTTCACTTATTTACTATCTTCATTTTGTTATTTGTCAATTAAATATCTGAAAACCATCTATCAAATAATGAAAAGCATGAATCACAATGATCTAGAAATCCATACGTATGACAGTTTTACACATAAGAAAATTAATTATTTTGGAGGTCAATGGAATTGCAACCATCTACGAGCAGTCCCCAGGTTATGACGGGGTTCTGTTTGTAACTCAAACTTTCATAAGTCGGAAACAAACATTAACTCGGACTTGTGAGTCAGCAGCTCTACTGGCTGCACTACTGTGATAACATTGTGTGGCATCATTGTCGTGTTAAATTGGATAGACTTGAAACACATCTGTGTGGGAGAGGATCATAGAATAGGCTGCAACGGTAGCGTAAGCAGGCTTGGGAAGAGTGGCCACCAGCCGGCCTCACAGACTCGGCGAGTGTGTCTGCTCAGTGCTCTCAACTGCGCTCGGTTCGACCCAGCCCCTGATTATTACAGCTCTGGTGGAGGAGGAGTGGAGGGGTGGTGATGGTGGGGAGAGAAGGCATGCAGAATTGTCCCATTCCCACCCAGTAGAAGATGCCTGCACCCAGCAAACCCATCCCAATCCATCCCTGCTAGTCCCCCAAGTGGCCATTTGTAACCTAGGGATGATCTGTAACTGTGCCATTCCAGAAACTGAGCTGAGGATTTCTAGTCATGCTATGCTTGTGCCAGTGATGTGTTTTCTGCTTCAGATGAGGATGAGATAATGTAATTCCTTCTGGTGTTGTCCTGAGCTGCACTTGCCATTGAGGAGAAGATGCATTTTGATGGAAATCCACCCAGAAAAGATCCTGCATTTACTTTTTCTTATCTGAAAAACCATTGTCCCCCATCCTCACTGATCTCACTCCTATTTCTCCAAAGGTCCGCCATTCCCTCCTGACTTTACACCACTCAGCTTCCCGCTGACTTCCTGATCACATCCATCATTTCCCACTAATTCCTTAAAAGGCCTGATCACCTTCTGAGTGCTCTGTCCTCTGTCGCATTATCAAATCTCCCACCCTCACTTGGACCATGTCCTGGAATTACATGTTGCTTTTCTTCACACATACCTCAGGCGCTGTTGAATTTTGCTGTGATGAGACCATGATAAACCACTGGTGCACTCCACAAAGACCTTTCAGTGTGCCTCTTTGGCTACAGAGAGTTTCTAAGCTGTAGTTTCTCTATAAGAACTATAAACATTATCTCATATGATCTATAATATTTAATTATTATTAGATTTTCATTAACAGGTTGTGAATATTGCTGGCTTGGCATTTTAAATGAGATAAAAGTTGACGATGGTATGTGATTAACAAAGAACATAGAACATAGAACATAGACCAGTACAGCACAGGAACAGGCCCTTTGGCCCATGATGTTGTGCCGAACTAACTAAATTAATGACACCTAATCCCTTCTCCCTGCACATAATCCATATCACTCCATTATTTGCATATTCATGTGCCTATCTAAGAGCTTCTTAAACATCTCTATCGTATCTGCCTCCAGCACCAACCCGGGCAACGCATTCCAGACACCCACCACTCTCTATGTAACAGAAAAACTTGCCCTGTGCATCTCCTTTGAACTTTCCCACTCAGAACTTAAATGCATGCCCTCTAGTGCTAGACATTTCAACCTTGGGAAAGAGACACCGGCTGTCTACTCTAAGACCCAAGAGATTCTGCAGTTGCTGGAATCTGTAGCAACACACACAAAATGCTGGAGGAACTCAGCAGGTCAGGCAGCATCTATGCAGGAAAATAAAACAGTTAACGTTTCGGGTCTAGACCCTTGATGAATGGTCTCAATACAAAATATCGATTGTTTATTTCCCTCCGCAGAAGCTGCCTAACCTGCTGAGTTCCTCCAGCATTTTGTGTGGGCTGTCTATTCTATCTATGCCTCTCATAATTAAGGTAAGAAGTGCAACCAGTGATACAACGAGGAATTTTTTAATGGATTTTTCTGACCTTTTGTCAATATATTTGCTGACTTTTGTTATGAACACTCAATAAACTATGGCAAAAAGGAATGATTCAGCTATGAATTTCATCGTCAAAAATCTCTGCCAATCAAGCTTTCCGTGTTCTTCAAGGTGCACTTTGTAACAACTTCATCTTGAGATAAGAAGGGATAACTTTGTGACTCTTTCTGTTATTAGTATTTGAATAACCCAACTTTCAGTTGTATTTTGTTGATATAAAGTAAACACTAAAAACACACAGAACAATTAGAATCTGAATGGATACGTTAATGTTTTTTGGAGTATAGAACATCATTGGAACCAAAAAAAAAATGAAAGATGAACAAGCTCTTTAATTGAATGAGAACAAAGGATACAGATGGTGTGACAGAGGGATATCTTATATAACCTGGTTAAGAAACACAAGAGACAAAGATGAGTGGGATGATATGGGATAGAAATTAAGGACAAGAGAGAAACAAAGCCCTGTGAATAACCAAAGCAGTGTGAGGTAACCCAAGAACAGATCCACAGCCTGTAGATCATATCAGAAACTGAAACTGGAGAAGCTGGCAAAAATAAGATATAGTCCATTTGCCCCAAAGAAAAGAAAGGCAGGCCCACAGGGACAAGGCAAGCTCTGCAACTAGTATCAGTACTCAGTCCTTTGAGGAGGTTCAAAGGGATGATTAGTAAAAGCAATTTGTGATTGGTTCTTTTTCTTTCATTCTCTGTACAAAGTCATATTCAGTGCAATCAGACATTTAAAACTTGTGCTTTGCTCCCATTCTTTGGAACAGGCAAAAAGTAGTGAATGGGGGAAAAAAAAACTCCACCAACCCATTTCAGGCCCATTGTTCCTGATTTTCACCTCCTTGATAGGAACTTGCAAAAATCACTGCTCAATAGTCATCACAAACCAAGAGGTAATATTTTCCAATTAATTCTACTGGTCATTTTTATCATTTGTGTGACATTTTTGTCACAAAATATTTCTGTTTCAAAATTATAGCAAATTCAAGGCAAATAATATTCTTTTCAGCCTAAGTTTTGTCTGTAGTATTTTAGTTTTTGCCATTTTATTTAAAATTATGTATGGATTCTTTATATAAATCATATATTAGCGAAACATCATCAACACCTATCATGGTAAGTTCCTTTCCCAGTGCCATAAAATAGGAAGCATTACCACAGTAAATCTGTTGGGTATATACAATTCTGTATCTAGGACATCCGTTTTCAAGGTAACACAAAGTACAAACACATTTGCAAACAGCTTTTTAAAAAAAACTTGTTTCATTTCTTCCTCAACAAGAGGAATCCAGAATGCAAGTTTTGAACTTGCTGGATTTAAATAAGTTTACTATTGATAGTTCATGTTAGATCTGTAGTGAATGGATCCTTTTCATTATTGGAGCAAAATTCAGAATGTAACTTAACTAAAATCACTTACTTTAATTTCATTAGATGGTCAGTCAGTCAACTCTGGCCTTAGGTGACATCTTATTCTAGTGGAAATCAAAGCAAGATTCCTGAAGTGATAACTCTTTTGTGTCAGCATAGAGGAGGATTTGGTTGTATGAGATTGTTTGCCTCAGTGGCAATGGATTTAGACCCTGGATTCCTTTATTTAATTACCGCACACCCAGCACTGTGTTATGTGAAAGCTTGGGTGACTGATTCATTCGGTGTAGACTTTGTTGCACTGTAAACACTTGTTGGCATCTTTAAGATCCTTGTTGGTGTTCAAACAGAATTAATTTGATGTCAGAAGAGATTAAAGACAGGTTGACCTGTGGAACGCCAGGAAAGGAATCTCCATTTCACTGGAAGTAACAAAAGCTGGTTAAAATGCCCAAGACCTGACCATATAAAAAACCATTCTTTCAAGTTGCTTGTCTCTAAAATTAAATGAGGGCATGTTCTCTGATTATAACCAAATTTGTTTGGCTTTTTTGACAATATTATAGTGTTCAAATTCAAATATATTCAACAAAATGTGATGCTTAAGATTTTAGCTTTGTGCTGTGAGAAGCCGATAACATGCAAAACATAAGATACATTAGCCCTAAACAAGAATAAGAACAACAATCTTAAACAAGGATATTATAAACTTCTGTACTCAGCTGCTGGGAAGTATTCATCCTCTATGAAATGCTCATTATGATGTCAATTGAAGATGATGTTTAACTTTGGATATCAGATATTGGGAAATTTATAGCAATGTTCCTTAGTTGTGATTGTATTGCGTAGAATGCAAATATATCAAAGGCAGATGTTTAGAAATTCTATAATGTAATGTAATATGCATGTGCATTACTCATTAACATTCTGGAAAATCAATCAATCGCTCACTGAGACTGGGGACTCACTCAGTTAATCGCAAAGCTTATGATTTTGGTTGCATCCTCTCCTTATGAATGAAGCAGGAATACATGGAGGGACTTGTGCATGTATTCAAGAGAAAGGAATGCATGAATGTGAGAAGTGTTTCAACAAAACTGTACACGGTCTGCCTGAGCACTTCAGAACATGGACCCTTCATTGGGAACTGGCTGAAGGATGGTGTACTTTGTGAAAATATTTACTCCTTGCTGTGGCACTGCCCCTCCTGGTTGTGATTTCCACACTGCCATAAAATCTCAAACCTCCTTCCCAACATCCATTTGCAAGTCACCCTGTACTCTTCCAATCTAAACTTCAAGGTCCCAACCCATCCCAACTGAAAACCCAACTTCTTGCATCTCATGCCTGTAACATTTCTGTATTCTTCCACTCACTCTGCAATGGTGCAGAAGTTGAGGAAAAGTCTCTGTGGTCATGAACTGTATAAAGCCTATTTTTCTGGCTAGGTGATCTGGGTGTTGAGTGCAATAGAATTTTGCAGTGGTACATCCCCGTGGAAAATATGCATTGATTTGCTGGATACTGCACAGCTACCACACTTTTCCAGGTGTCAGAGTAACTCTAGGCCTGGAGGCTTCAATAAATTGTAAATCGACTATACTTAAACCCTTGTCCCTCATCCTGTTTGGTTAGGCAAAAGGATCTAGTGGTAGGGAAATTATTGGAGAAGATTTTTAGGGAAAGGATTTATTCACATTTGGAAAAGCCTAGACATTAATGATAGTCAGTAGGACTTTATGCAGAGGAAGCCCTGCTTATCAAATTAGATGGAGTTTTTTGAGATGATTGATGAGGGTTAGGCAGTGGATGCTGTCTATGTGGATTTCAGTAAGGCATTTAACAAGGTCCCTCATGGTAGGCTGGTCTAGAAGATTAAGTCAAGTGGAATCCACAGTGAGTTGGTAAATTGGATCCAAAATGGCCTTGGGAAGTCAGAGGGTAGTGGTGGAGGGGGCTTATTCTCACTGGATGTCTGTAACCAGTGGTGTTCTGCAGGGTCAGTGCTGAGACGTCTGTTGTTTGTGGTATGTATTAATGATCTGGAGAGAAATGTAGGTTGTCTGATTTGTAAGTTTGCGGATGACATGAGAATTGGTGGAGTTGTGGATAATGAGGAGGGTTGTCAAATAATATTGAAGGATATAGATTAGCTGGAAATGTTGGCAGAGGAATGGCAAATAGAGATTAATCAAGACAAGTGTGAGGTGATGCATGTTGAGAGGTCAAATGCAGGAGGAAAGTATACAGTAAATGGCTGGACCCTTTGGAACATTGATGCACAGAAGGATCTTCGGGTGAAAGTCCATATATCCCTAAAAGTGGCGACATAAGTGGACAGGGTGGTAAAGAAGGCATGTGACATGCTTACCTTCGTCGGTTGGGGCATAGAGTATAAATGTTGGGAAACTGTGTTGCAACTGTATAAAACTTTGGTTAGGCCACATTTGGAGTACCACACTTTAGAAAGGATATGAAGGGTATGAAGAGGGTGCAGAAGAGGTTCACCAGAATGTTGCCTGGATTGGAGTGTATTAGCTACAAGGAAAGGTTGGATAAACTTGCATTGTTTTCTCTGGAGTGTCAGAGGTTGAAGGGCTGATAGAAGTATTTGAACTATGAGAGACACAGATAGTCAGAGTCTTTTTCCCGGGGTGAAAATATTAAATACTCGAGGGTGTAAGTTTAATGTAAGAGGGGAAAAGTTCAAAGGAGATGTGTGAGGCAAGTTTTTTTACATGGAGTGTGGTAGGTGCCTGGAACCCACTGCCATAGGAATAGGTAGAAGCAGATATGACAGCAATATTTAAGAGACTTTTATACAGAGACATGAACAGGCAAGGAATAGAGGGATAGGGAGCATGTGCAAACAGATGGGAGTAGTTTGGCATCATGGTCAGCATAGAGATGGTGAGCTGAAGGGCTTGTTGCTGTGCTGTACTGTTCTATGCTCTTAAGGGTCTTAAACATCAACTCTGTTTCCCTTCCCATTGACATGGCCTGACCTGCTGAGTTTTTCCAGCGTCTTCTGTTTTTATTTTAGGCAAGAATACCTGGAGTAAGCTGCTGGAAGTTTCAAAATCCGCCAACAGCACCTGTTTCCTCACCTCTGCCCAGCAGTGGCAAATCTCCACCCCGCCCCCCCTACTCCATGCCAGTTGAAGTATTACAATAATTAATCAAGACTAATCTTATGAAGTTTGCTGGGAAAATGTCAGATATTTGAACAGACAGAGTTTGTCCCCACTGCAGCAGATCATGCTGGGGAGGCAGCACCTCTAAAATATCTCTAAAATAAATCCCCCTCCCCCTCTAAAATGATCCTCAGTGAAATTCACCCTGTTGGTGCTTTCCTACTTGTTCACTTCCTACAGTGAGTAAGTTTATTAATTCAGATCACCTAAAAATTCAGCAAGGGTTAATATTAAGCCTTATTTAGAGAAATAAAGGTCTGTGCTATGCGGGAAAGTCAGCAAACAAAGTGCTGTACTATGTGGTTCTTACTGAGCAGGGGTGCTGTGAAAGAGTACAATAGGTAACATTTCACCATTGATCCAACAGTATTGACTGTATTTATTGCTGATAGAAAGTCCAATAATTGCATTTTGTTTTATATCCCACATTGCCAATGATGTCCAGCCTGATGTTACTAAAAACCATTTTGCCAAAGTTTGAAAAACAAAATCACCCAATGAATAAGCCGAGCAAGTAGGGAAAGCATAAACAGAAACAAATGAATTAGAGGATGTATCCTGTGAGGTGATTGAAAAGTTTAGTCTTGACATATGATTTAATGAGAGATTCATTAATTGTAAGGAGACTGGACAAGGGAAAGAAATCAGGTTGTGCTTCTGAGCACTAGTGTGGTGAAGTGGGTTTCTTCTGGTCATTTGGAATTCTAGCTTCATGATTTGGCAATCCTAGATTTTTCAAGTGATTACTTGATAAATGTACGTGATAATGTCATAGTTGTGTGAACAATAAAAAAACATTTATCATCACAAAATGAATGTAAAATTTTCCAATGTTCTTTGCTGGAGTGGAATTAATAACAATAGCAGCAACTTAGATAACATCTTTAAGTGTAGTAGAAATATTCTAAGATGTGAGTTGACATTCCCCCCATTGACCAGAACCTAATTTTTCAGCATGAAGCCAACAGTTTAATATTAACCTTAACTGAATTATAGGTGGTTTGAAGCTATGAATTTACTTCCAGTAGGAACAATATCAGAAAGAAAATTAATACTGAGGAACATAAAGAGATAATAACACAGGTAATCAAAAAGCAGCTCAAAGAGAGAGAATTTACCAAATATCAAAGGGAGAAAGAGACATAGGTAGAATAAGCTTTAGTCACCCATCTGCCCACTGCTAGAGCACGTCTCCAGTAAACTGTAATGGATAATGAAACTAAGGGCAGTTTAATGTTGCTAAAGTTCTTTTCACTGTCAATACATGGGTCTCACGCCATCGATGACCTGACCTCCACAAAAAGGAAGGCAGCTATTGCAAATTGACATTGGGACAGCGACCTCCTCCTGTGGCTTGCTAAACAAATCAAGCTGATTAAATGCATTAGTTACATTGAAATGCAAAATAGCGATGCAATGTGGATGTACAGAACTTGTTCGGTATCAAATTCCCTGACCTCCCAATTACGTATCATTGCTTCACAACATCTATGGAGTGATAGTTGCAGATGTTTTTTCTTGTTGTTTCAAAGATACGACTTTATTCTTAACATCACCAAATATACTATACAGTACATTCACATGTTGCCATTCTCAGTACAAGCCACGTCGTTCTATTTATCATATATCAGTATTTTTCTTTCACTTACTTTCCATGAGTAATAAGTTCAAGGAATTTTTACAAAGATTCTTAAACAGTAACTGCCTTTCCCACAGAACATTGTGTGGGCTCCACCAAACTTCAATGTGAACCTTAGCACGTAGCCCTGGACATTGGAACATGTGAGGTTGTAGCTCTTTGTACTGGAAGACCAACAATTTTTGGGCAAACCAGAGTGCATCTTTCACTGAGTTGATAATTTTTCAGCAGCATTTGGTGTTTGAGTTGAAACTGGTTCCAGGTGCTCATTGGTCTGATGACTGATGGTGGATCTGAGCAGAAGGAGAGATGTTGCCCGAGATTATCACCCCTCTAATACTCTCATCATTCCTGATGGACTCAGTAAAAGGCTTGACACACTGAAAAAGATAGAAGAGACGATCATCTTATTTAACTCCAGATTTGATCCAGAAACAATCCGTTTCCCAAACATTAATTGGGTCTTAGTTCTTGAGGTCTGTGTAGAGCAGTCACATCTAATTACAATCACATCAAAATAAACCCCATTTTGGAGAGCAAGTCCATCATGTGTTATGATATTCTCTTAAACACCTTCTTGTGGTTCAGGCTAACTGTCCATCCCCACACCCAATCATATCTTGGTGTTTTGCAAGATTGTTAAAGATCTTCCAACCAGATATAACATTGATCCAAACAGGGAGAATCACGATTCCTGTTGCACACTTGATTTGATTGAGAATGACCTTAGTAAGATTCCTGTAAATATTTTAACCAGTGTGATGGGAATTCCTTACCTCTTCTTTCTTCTCTAATAGATGGACTGATGATGCATTTTCTTGTGGATTCTGACACACTGCCATCAAAAGGGATAGCAATGTATGCTTCCAGCAGGTGTGAACTAATGTAGTCCCATAGAGCCAAGTGCAACTCCATCAGGAAGCCATTGATTCCAGGTGTTTTCCTTGTCTTGAAGGAATAGAGAAAGCTTGTCAAGAGTCAATGAGTGGTCCAGACTCTCCCATCTGCTGTCATCTATAAGATGGAAAGCAGCAAATTCCAGAAGGCTAAGTCTGTGGCCTTCAAATCCTATAGCCTTGTATACAAGTAATTGCAAGAATTTCCAAATAATTGTCTGATGTGAGGACATTATTGAGATATACTCTTCCTTAAAGTTCCTGATCACAAAGCTCCCTCCATGAATCTTTTGGAAGAAGCAAAGCTCATCTCATCCTGATTCATAGAGCAAACTGTGGACTGGAAGATGGCTTTAGAGGACTCCAAAGCAAACATTAATTTTTGCTGGTTCTTCACCTCTTGAAGGTCTAGCCCAACATTGACCTCCATCAACCATAAAGGGAACAGAATATGTGTGCTTTCTTCATGTTGGCACAAATATTTCCCTCTGACCCTTTCTTGCTTTTTGCTCACTTTTGATGATGAAGAAGCTCTTGATGTTCTCTATGACTATTTCCCATTAGTACATTGGGCAATCAATGAGGTGCTTCACCATTCTCCAATCAGCATCATTCCTTTTAAGTTTCTTTGGGATTATCCGTTTCACATTTAGCTCCCGTATTCCCCAGCTATCCATCTGTGTCACAATGTTGATCGAGAACAAACTCACAGAGAACCCAAATGCAGCACACCGATACAAGACTGGAATCAGGATACTTCCTCAGGACAAACGCAGGC
>JARFYF010000002.1:37347625-37363672 GCA_030265395.1 Rhina ancylostomus
TAGACATGAACGGCCGAAAGACCTTTTTCTGTGGTGTGTTGATCCAAGATTGCATCAAATTAAAGAAAATCTGCAATAGAAATACAGTTAAGAAAAGGCTTTGTGAGCAAAATTGCATATTTAAATCCTTATTAAGAGCTTTGGCACACAAGGCTTTGGTTAGTAATCCTACTAATTTGATCAAGTTGTCAATTTAATTCATTAGCTGTTTGGAAATATGCTGCTCTTATCTTTGGGACATTATTCAATGTTTCATTAGTAGGGGAAAAAAATCCCTTACATTTAGCCCCAGGGGCTGAAACAACATTTCAGATTTTCAAACCTGCTTCAATGGTGCAGAATCAAAATCTCCAGTTGCCCAAAATAGCAAAGTGAATAGGAAGGCAGGAAATCTGGGTGCCACTAGAATCCTATGTATCAAAGTATTTTGCTTTGCAAGACTAGTTCAATTTGTCCTCATCTTAACTCCTTCAGGTTATCTGTCACAGCAGTTTAATTAATTAATCCATTCTCCACTCTGTAAATTCACATTTATTTTAAAAAGTGTAGTCTTTAGCCAACATGGGAAGCCACTTGAAAGCACACAGAACTGCAACATGACCCTTCCTGTCTGTTCCATGCAGTTGTGATACTTAGTGCTACACCATGTGTGTGCAGTAAAACTATAATTTGTTATCCAATAATTTGGAAATCACAATAGTTTGGCATCTTGCTCACTGCATGACGTTTACGGTTCTCCCTTCCCATGCACCGGGTTCCCTGTTCCCACGGTCCCTTCCCAATCATCGGGGCCCCGGTTCCTGAACTCCTGTCACACTCACTGGGGTCCTTCTTCCCATGCTCCCTTCCCACTTACCAGGCCCCAGTTCCTGTGCTCTCTTCCCACTCACCCATGTCTGGTTCCCACGTTCCCTTCCCGCTCATCAGTGCCAAGGTACCTGAACTCTCTTCCAAATCATTGGGGTCCTGGTTCCTGTGCCAACCTCCATTTTACTGGGCCCTGCATTCTATGCTCCCTTCCAACCCACCAGGGCCCCAGCTCCTGCACTCCCTTCCCACCCACCAGGGTCCCACTTCCATCCCTCTCTTTCAACTTCTCTTGTTCACAGGAACCTCTTAAAAACAAGTGAATTAAATGAGTGGTGGGGTAATTAATAGAAATGTCATTCAATACTCCTGAAAATCCAGTAGTCGCACCATAAAGTCACCAGTGTGCCTGATTAGCAGAACTTTGCTCTCCCATCACCCTGAAACCATGTTGGCTTCTGGGAAAGATGGAAGATGGTGGATAAAACCCATGAGGGCTTGCATTTTATAACATTGTTCATTTGGCCTATGAGTCCCTTGTGCTGATACTTTTGTGAGATGTACTTTATCCTGAGCACCAGCATCCATGAGTACATTCCAAGAACAGAGTTTGCAAAGTGAGGTTTGGTGCTGTGAAGTACCTGTGTATAGACAAGCATGAGAATGGCTTGTTATGAAGATCAATATAGAGCACTGCAGAACAGAATCAGGCCCTTCAGCCCATCTAGTCCATGCCTGCCTGGTGTTTTGACTCGTCCTACCTGCACCCGGACTGCAGCCCTCCATACATCTCTCATCCATGCACCTATCCAAACTTCTCTTAACTGTTACAATTGAACCCACATCCACCACTTCCTCTAGCAGCTTGTTCCACACTCACACCACCCTCTGAGTGAAGTAGATCCCTCTTAGATTTCCCTTAAATATTTCACCTTTCACCCTAAACCTATGACCTCTAGTTCTAGTCTCTCCTAACCTGGGGGGACAAAGCCTGCATGCGTTCACTCTATCTATACCTCTCACAATTTTGTATACCTAGAGAAGATCTCCCCTTGTTCTCCTGCGCTCCAGAGAATAAAGTCCTAACATATTCAACCTTTTCCCTATAACTCAGGTCCTCAAGTCCCAGCAACATCTGTGTAAATTTTGTCTGCACTCTTTCAAGCTTATTGATATCTTTCCTGTAGGTGGGTGGCCAGAACTGACACAGTACTCTAAATTTGGCCTCAAAAACATCTTGTACAACTTCAACATAACATCCCAGCTCCTGCACTCAGTGCCCTGATTTACAAAAGCCAATATGCCAAAAGCTCTCTTTATGACCCTATCTACCTGTGATGCCACAGATTGTCCAGAAACGTTTAAGCTTTTCACCTGATTCCTGAAATTACAGATAGTTATTGTGCAAAACCACACTTAAAAGCCCAGAGTGCACATCACTTATACTCTCTTTGCATGTCCAGTATGTAAGACAACAGACTGAGAAGAAAAGATTTCAGGTTTTCTGTGCAGTGACATTTCAGGGCAGGTTTGTAATCAAAATGACCTGTCTTCCTACCACTTAACCAAATCATGCCTAGGTTACCACACTCACCTTAGAAAACTCTTTGTGTTTCAAATAAGTCTGCAAAGTCGTATTTTTTCTGAACTTAACCTCCAGTTTGCTTGCTTCAAAAAGTTAATATAGAGTTAATTGCTATTTTAACTCAAGGGTAAATGTGCCAAAAGCTGATCTCTAATTAATTCTAGTGTGTAAGCAATTTTTTGGCAGGAACACCGCGATGACCAGCATGACTCCTGACCCCCATTTATCAGAAGGTAATGTTAGCATCTCAGCTAAAGTTAGGCAATGTAGGAGATCAATTTGATAGAGAAACAGCTGGTCCTGCAGCAGGAGTGGGATTTCTATTGGTTCAAATCTGCAAATAGAGTATGCACAAAGAAAACATGAATAATATTGAGCATGTTATCAATTTCTGTAGATTTCTCAAATCACAATCAATAACCGTGATTAAGTAGTTTAATTGAAAACTCCTTTCCAATGTATTCAGGTCTTATGGAGTCTAGATATTTAGATTAAAATGACCTCTTTTGCATTAGCAATTTAGGAAAACAATTAACTGAGTAATTAAAACATGGAACAAATTTGCACACCAGAGAAGACATCAATCTCAACTGATCCAACAAAAATAATCTGCAAATGGAGTAAATGATTTAACCAAACTACATTTCAACACTTTTGTTAAAAGTGTTGTTGTACTTTGTAAGAATTGCTCCACATTAATATTTGAGTATTGTTTGAAATTAGTGTTGATGAGTATAAGATGTTACAGATGATTTTTTTTCTTCTGGAGCAACAAGGATAGAGCAAACCAGTAAATCAGGAGCTAAGCACCTTAACTTGCTCATAAGTTAATATAAAGGATGTGTCCTGTGCATGTATTTATGGATGTGCCTTAGGCTACAGTTTTGGGGCCAGGAAGAAATCTAGGCGCAACCTCAACATTAAAATCACTAACATGGTTAGAGGAATAGGCACAGTTAGGTCCCAAGTGGGAGACAGAAAGATATTGATTTTATGCAGATAAATTGGTAAATTGGTTTATTATTGTCACATATACGGAGGTACAGTGAAAAATTTGTCTTGCATACCATCCATACAGATCATTTCAATACAACAGTGCATTCAGGTAGTACAAAGTAAAACAATAACAGAATGTTGAATAAAGTGTTACAGTTACAGAGAAAGTGCAGTGCAGGTTGATGATAAGGTGCAAGGTCGTAATGAGGTAAATTCTGAAGTCAAGAGTTCATCTTATCATACTAGGGAACTGTTCAATAGTCTTATAACAGCGGGATAAAAGCTGTCCTTGAGCCTGATGGCACATACTCTCAGGTTTTTGTATCTTCTACCCGATAGGAGAGGGGAGAATACAGAATGTTTGGGTTGGGGGGCTGTAGTCTTTGATTATGCTGACTGCTTTACAGAGGCAGTGAGAAGTGTAGACAGAGTCCATGGAAGGGAAGCTGTGCTGAGCTGTGTTCAGAACTCTCTGCAATTTTTGTGGTCATGGGAAAAGCAGTTGCCATACCAAGCTGTGATGCATCCAAATAGGGTGTTTTCTCTGATGGATCAATAAAAATTGGTTAGGGTCAAAGAGGACTTGCCAGATTTCTTTAGCCTCCTAAGGAAGTAGAGGTGCTGGTGAACGTTCTTGGCTGTGGCATCTATGTGTTTCGGCCATGACAGGATATTGGTTATTGGTAACAGGGCACAAACGTCATCCTGACATCTCATGATTAAGAATCTTTATGGTGGCCTGGTAGTTAGTGTTGCTGCCTTGCAGCTTTCGGAACCCAGGTTCACTTCTGACCTTGGGTACTTTCTATCAGAATTTGCATGTTCTTCCTTTGACAATGTTGGTTTCCTCTGGGTGCTCTGGTTTCTTCTCACGCTAATGGGTTAATTGGTTGCTGTAAATTATCACATAGTTGCATAAGGAACAAAAGAGTCAAAGGAGAGTTATAGATCTGTGAGACAGAATAAATTGCAAGGATGGGGG
This sequence comes from Rhina ancylostomus, assembly GCA_030265395.1. Lineage (NCBI taxonomy): Eukaryota > Metazoa > Chordata > Chondrichthyes > Rhinopristiformes > Rhinidae > Rhina > Rhina ancylostomus. The sequence continues at coordinate 37,351,996 of JARFYF010000002.1, forward strand.
AAAGGGATGGGTGAGATTGCTGTGATAAGAACTGGCAGATACGAGGAGCAGATCTTGCTCTTTCTCTCAATCTGTGAGCCAGGTGGTGGGGTCTGGACAATGACTAGACCTCAGATGGTATAATGTGTAGTGGCAGACTTTGACAAAAGGCAAATCCAGAGCTGAAGTTTTGTCTTCTGTCAAAGATAGATGTGATATTAGCACATATTAAATATATCTTGACATTTGAGAAATTTAGATATTTTAATAAAAATACATTTAAAAAAGATAAAATTAAGTTAATTAAAACATAGAGCACTTAGGAATAATTAAAATAAGTAACCTAATGTAATTAAAACACTTTCCAGATTGTCTCATCAGCTAGCCTTGAATCCGCATTGAAAGCAATAGATTTCAGATCCTCTGCCAGGTCAGTTTGGTCACCTTAATGCCAGGGAATTGCAGTGAGTCTGGATTGCTTCACTGGCATCCATGTGGACTGCAGCAATGGAGCATAATGACAGATGCGACACCAGCTGTTGCCCAGTAAGTCCCAGTCTCTCAGCACATGAGGGTAAGTCCAGGTCTTAATTTCATTTGAATGGCTAAAAGTTGGCAGTTACCTTGGAAATGAGAGTAATATCCACCAATATTGATCGTGATTTGCGTATCAGTAGTGTTTAGGTTTATTTTAAGATTTTGTTCCTGTAAATGAGAGTGAGATGTTGCAGCATGGCTGGGATAGGGGCAATTGCCCAAGCAGCTGCCTAGAAGGAACATTAGCCTGTCCTGGGCAGGGTTACTTTCCATTTGGGAACCAGGTGTTTGTTCCATCCTTCAACAGTTACCAAGGGGAATTTGTGGTTGTCTGACCTCCTCTGCCTCGATGTAAGATGAAAGGACAAATGATGCAATGCTGAATACACCTTCCATCATTAAGTAGAAAGTAATAAGCTCAGCAAGAACAAGAACAATTTCTGTATACTCAACAGCATAAAACAAAATGCTTTTGAGGTGATCCAGCTCAAATCTTGATTCTTCAGGAACCTCTCTAACTTCTAGAGATGTCCCATAGAAAGTATCCTGACAGGTTGCATTTCGGCCTGGTATGCCAACTACTCTGCTCTGGACTGTCAGAACCTGGAAATACAGTCAAGTCCATCAGAGGCTCATCACATCCTTCCATTCAGTCCAACTTCATGGTGCATTGCATCAGGAAGGCTAACAGTATTGTCAAGGCTGCCTGCCAACCTGACCATTCCCTTTTCTCCCTCTTACATTCTAGGAGAAGATACAAGAGCTTGAAAGGCTGGATGACCAGACTCGAGAATAGCTTCTTCTCCACCTCTATCAGACTTCTGAACCATTCACCTCTTTCACATCCCCTTCCCGGTGGTGCTGCCACATTCTCGAACGCTTAATTCTACCTCTTCCACCATTGTCACTTCAGCATTTCTTTGTGCTCTACTTCAGTTTTCACTACTACACTTAGCACCATTCTGTCAGTTGCACTCATTTCTGTATTTATTGTTGTACGTATTATTACCATGTATGCTGTTTACAAGCTTCACATTAGCAAGGAATGTCATTGCACCCTGGTGTATATGACAATAAACTAATCTGAATCTGAATCTCTTGAAAGAGATAGCATGACAGCTCTGGAATCAGTAGCACCAGGTTCTTTTGAAAGCTTTCAATTTATCTCTCAACTGCACCTGCTGATATTCAAGCATGGTTGAGCATTGAGGCCATTGACAATCATTTGCCTGAAAATTCCATCACTGAATCCTCTTCAGACAAAGTTAAGTGACGGAAAAGATATCAGGGACATTCAGGGGAGAGGAAATCATATTACTATTTACCAAGCACAGCAACACATGACTTCTTTGTGATGAGAGCCAACATGACAACTCAAATCACTTCTGCAAGCAGTGAAGTGCCAACTTCTCCAAGAGGTCCTCACCTCTGTCATTCCAACTGTACTTCAATATGGGGCTCTTCTTGTGACCCAGAGGTGTACGGCCTACCTACTCCATTTTCCCACCACTTGCACTGAAATATGAGGCTCAGGTTCAATGATTCCATTCACTTCAATGGAGGGGAACAACTGTGAGGACTTTGCATTGTTCTTTAATTTGGTACTATGTTTCTAATTATGTTTTTTTTCCAATGTACTACATTTTAATACATTTTTAATTAAATTAATTTTAATAGCTTTTGAATGTTTTCAATATTTGTGAATGACAAGTGCTTAGACAGTTATAGTCTAAATTTGGAGACATAGCTTAACTGGCTATCAAAATACTTCTGGGCACAGGATTTGACATTTACAGCACAAGGGCATGCACTGTGCAGGACTTGCCAATCAGGATCTGGGTTTAAGAAATGCTTCCTAATAAGAGAGTAAAAGTAGGGGAGTACTCGTGAAGCAAGAGCCAGAGGGACAACTTGTGAACTATGCCCGGCTCTGGAAATTCATTAACCAAAGATGAAAAAGGCAACTGTTGTGGCAGTAGGTGCAGCAGGTGGCTTACCCCTCCCTGAAGTGGCCAGCAGAATAATCCCACAGGCCAGATGTTCCCACATTTCGTACATTGTACAACACTGCTCTACCTGATGTCTGCTCAGTGTTTGTCTTTGAATTTCATTGTGAGAACTATGTAGTTGGCCAGGCCTTTGCAAAAGGTAGTTTAGAGTCAAGCAAATTGCTGTGAGTTTGGAGTCGGATATCTTCCAGACCAGATAGAGATGGGAAGGCATTAGTGAACAGGTTGGGGTTTTACAACAATCTGTAACAACCATTAGTGATTTTAGTTTTTGAATCAAGATTCCTTTAACTCCTTGGATGGGAAAGGTTTAGAGGGATATGAGCCAACAGTCAAATGGGATTAGCGTAGATAAGCATCTTGATCGGCATGGATGGCTAGGGCCAAAGGGCCTTTTTCCATGCTGTATAGCTCTACAAATCTATGGAAACCATTTCAAGTACTGCCTTATGGCTGTTTTTGCATTACTGAGAGTTATTCTATCATCAGAATGTGTGAAAATTGAAACTGAAAAAGATGAAATTCTGCCTCTTCAGTTTCTTCTGATTTCTGGTGGTTTGAATGTGTGAAGAGTGTTGATTCCCACTGACTATCATTCTCACGATTCCTGTGGCATGTTGTGGGCTGCTGCAGGAGCCTCTGGAGAGTGTCAGGCCTCAGCAGAGTATTTACAGTGCCTGACAGAAGATATTTGGGGTGGGCTGAAAAGCAATTAGGCAGACTACAATAAAAAATGTGGAAAAATCAGCTCCTAAAGACATTATCAGCACATAAATTATCACATTATCATTCTCTTGGCACTCAGGATAATCGTGTTGGACGTTGACTGGCATGACTGCTGTCAAATGTATTGTTCCCCCATACTGATGGCTCTGAGGTCTATTTTGAGAGATCCATGTTAGCTTTGGTTTCCTGACTGTATTTTTGTACAATGTGGAAAACCAAATAATAGGTTAGATTTCCTCAATTTGTTCCAGTTAATCCTACCTAATTAGTTTATTTTCTTTGCCTGCCACACCATAGAAGAGACATGCATCCTTCTCTTTATCAATTTTCCTTTAATTTCAAGCTGCAATACCCTTCCACTAAATTAAAGACATTTAGTCACTAAATAATTGCTTTTGGAATCTGTTTGAAGCTGTTTACTTTGAAGCCATATCAAGATAGAAAATTATGTATTTTCCTCTCCATAAACTGTCTGCCTGTTTCTGGTACTGGAATTCTTGTACAGGAATTTCCCATTCCTTGTATAAGGGTAAAACAGCATAAATCAAGTCAATGTCACATGTAATTAAAATAGGTCTCAGTCTTTGTTGCAAAATAGTAAAAGTTCCTCAAGAGAATGTGTTTTGCGGAGGATTTGCTTGAAGTGTTAACGAATTGAAAAAACCCAGGCAAAGCAGACAATAAGTAACATTGAAAAGATACTTGACAAATATAGCCACTCGGATGCCGCACTTTGCCAGACCACTGTCGGTTTTAATCATTTGAGGAAAGACCTTTTTAAAGCTGCTTTAAGATATTGAAAAGCTGGGTAATCTAACACACTGAATATAATGCACAGAAAGAAGCAAGTGATAGATAGGACATATTCGGCAATCTTGAACACTAGAAAATGTTGTATGGTATTTGCTAAACAGGGAAAGTTGTAAAATTAAAATTAGAAAATAAATCAGGGTAGAAAGGAGGAAAAAAATGGCAAGATTTTGAATGCTCAGCAAACCAGTATCTAAAGCATATAATTAGTTTTATTTTTAATTAAGATGGTGCCTTTGCACACATATTAGTTCTATAATGTTAATAGTAGAGCAATCAGACTGCTAATAACATAATATTAGTGGTTAAATGAACATTCCATGTCACAGTTTGTGAACTGAAAACTTATCCAGAGAGGCTGTCATTAACCTGTTCCATACCGATTTGCTGCTGCGGGATTAAGACAAATGGCTCGGATAGAAGGAATTGCTTTCAACACCTACTGCATAAAGCAATGTATAACCTGCTCTAGAGTGAGGAATGGACCCAGTGGAGGATAAATCCAAAGCCTATAAAAACATGTGCAGTGATGGTGATGTGTGTTTAACTCGCAATAGTTAAATGGAATGCAGGCAGTTTGCCAACTTCATGCTGCTTGCTTAGTAAAATGACTTCAATATGCAGTCTGTGCTAACTACTGCAGTCATTTGCTGGAGCCATCAGCGGGATGGCAATATCTAGATTAGCTAGTTTCAGTTAAAACGGGGCCACATCTCCTAAAGAATCATCACAATGTAAAGCTAGGACTTTGCCTTCACAAGTTTTGGTCACTTCGACCAAAGATATATTGGACAGGTACATCTACCACAGGTAGTCAGGACAAGATCAAGAAGGTTTATCCCTGGTGTTCTTTTAACCCACACTGGCAGCCAAGCAATTCAAAACTTGGCCCATCCAGTTAGCATTTGGCCCACCAAGGCACACTTAATGAGGGACACTGAAGTTCCCACACTCTGTGCTCATTCCGTGCTTCTAAGTGTTGTTCAACATGGAAGAACAATGCTTCATCAACTGAAGGAGGACTGTAGTTGGTGATCAGGAGGAGGTTTCCTTGCCCATGATGCTTCATGGTGCCTGGAGCCAATGTTGACGGTAACTTCGTCCTGCCTGTATCTAACTGTGCTGCTGGGTCAGAACGAATGCAGGGATTGTGATGCTGGGGCCTGGTACATTATCTAAAAGGTAGATTCTGTGAGCATGACTATATATGGCTTTAGGACAGCTCTCCAAATTTAGGGAGATTTTGCTAAATGTTTGTGAGGGATACTTTGCAAGACTGACTGGTCTGGTAGTGACTTTGTTGTGCAAAATGAAAGGCTGGGTGCAGTTGTAGACCTGGTGGAAAAAATGTGCCATATCAAGAACCATGGAAGAGTCTACCATTCAAGTGGCTTTTGTGGAATCTGGATTCATGAAAATTGGGATTGAATCCAGAAAGTCAATTTGGAACCAAATATGTAAACATATATTGCTGATTCCTAATCCCCAGGCCATATTGTTGTGGTTTTGAAGTCACACATAGGTCAGATTGAGTAAAGGTGGTAAATTTCTTTCCCTAAATGACATTAGTAGCCCCGTCTGCTTTTAATGAAAACCAATAGTTTCATTTTTTTGCTGAACTAGCTTTTTGGATACTGGTTTATTTTTAATTTCATAGAACCATAGAACATTATAGCACAGTACAGGCCCTTTAGCCACAATGTTGTGCCAACATTGTTTCCTGCTCCAATATCTATCTAACCCTTCCCTCCCACATAGGCCTCCATTTTTCTATCATTCACGTGCCTATCTAAGACCCTCTTAAATGTCCCTAATATATCTGCCCCCACAACCTCTACAGGCAGTGTGTTCCACATACCCACCACTCTCTGTGTAAAGAAACTTACCTCTGACCTCCCACTTATGCCTTCCTCCAATCACCTTATAATTATGCCCCCTTGTGTTAGTCATTTTCAACTTGGGAGGAAGTGTCTGACTGTCCACTCAATTTATGCCTCTTATCATCATGTACACCTCTATCAAGTCATTTCTCACCCCACTTCTCTCCAAAGAGAAAAGCCCTAGCTCACTCAGCCTATAAGACATGCTCTCCAATCCAGGCAACATCCTGGCAAATCTCTTCTGCACCCTCTCTAAAGCTTCCACATCCTTCCTATAATGAGACGACTAGAACTGAACACAATACTCCATTTGCAGTCTAACCAGAGTTCTATAGAGCTGCAACATTACCTCACAGCTCAGATTTACTTAATTTCTTGTATTTCCTTAGAACATAGTAGAAGGCCATTCAGCCCATTGAGTCTATGCCAACTCTCAGAACAATCCTATCAATCCTCTTCCCCTAAATATTTCTCTGCAAACTATTCTCTCATGTACGCCCATCAACTCCACTTTGATTCTCCTACCACCCACCTACACCTTGGAATATTTTAGAGTACACAATTAACCTGCCAACCAGAACATCTTTGAGATCTGGAGGAAATCGGAGCACCTGAGGGGAAAGCAATGAAGTCGTAGGGAGTATGCGAACACTCCACATAGATAACACCAGAGGTTAGGATCGAACCTGGATCATCTCAACTGTACCATACCACTCATTTAATAGATATAAAATCCCAACTTGACGTAGTGGGATTTGAGCACTTATCTCCAGATTGTTAGACCAGCCTGATGGATCACTAGTCAAGTAATTTAACCATTATTCTATCTATTGCTGCTATTAGAACACAAACTGCAGCCAGTAGATCAGATTATTCTCATGTACAACAAGACCAGCTCTCTGCCATGCAGTCTCAAGCTGCTGCTGTCATGCCTGTGGCTGACGGTGCACAAAGGGACTTGCAGGGTCTCCCAGCAGTCTAGCAATTTGTCCTTTGACAGGTTACTATGAATACTGACACTCCATGCTGAGGGGAAGGCAGTGACTCCAGGGAGGACAAACCTGTTCTCCTCTCACAGGAAGACAGGATTCAAATTCCAACCTTGCCACTCTATCAGTGCCCCTGCTGTTCCCTGTTAGCAAACCCGAAGAACTGTCACTCATACTGAGAAAGCGAACTCCAAAGCTTTGTCTTCCAGGCTCAGAGCTACTGAAGATTGTCCTCCAAAGCCCACAAAACCCTTCTTTTCAGAATGACAGCTGTTTTGCAGCAGCCATGTCTCAACCACTGGGGTAACCTCTAAGGATCACTAGGAAAGAAAATGGCACAAAGAGATCAGGAATGCACAGAGTTGATCGATTTACTTTTAATTCAATATGTATGGTTTAATTTATAAATTTGGTTTGGAATATACATTTTGTGGTGGCTTCTAATTTTTGCATTTTAGCCCAGCAGATGCTGTGATGGTAATGACAATGGGAAAGAAAATGTTGGGATTTTAGGTGAGTGGGGAATTAGGACGATGATTACTAATATTACACATGGAGGAGTCCTTTATGTAGAGCTAGCTAGATTGTCTCCTCCTTCTTCTTCCTCTCTGTCATGCTACACTGCTCCTTAGTGATTGTAGCGTTGGGTTTCATTGTAAGTGACCTTCATGAATATCATCTCTTACATATGGGTGCATGCATAGTGCATCAGAGAGGACAGCCTTATCATGGCCTAACGCATTATTCACTGCCTTTGTTCATTCCTTAAGTGGAAGTAGAATCTCTTCCAGTTCCAAAAAAGAGCAGAACTGATAAGAATATGATGCGTGTGCAGTTAAATGCACCCTGTACCATGGGGGACTGCAGCCCGAACAGAGTCATATCATCTCTCTGCCTTCTAATCTCTGGCAAGAAAGAATGAGAAGATACTTGGCTCTCAGGACTGTGGTTAGACAACGGTGCTTGACAATCTGTGAGATGTTCCAAATAGCCAGTGATAGCCTGAAAGGAGCCAGGCACATAAATAAACTCATTATGATGGTCACTTTGATATTCCCTAATAATGCATCATTCTCCTGATTTGAAGTAACAGTTTTGGCTGCAGCTGGGTGGAGATTTTAGTGGGATATCATTACTGAGGAGTAGTCATCTCATGTTTTTCTATGATTAGGCCATCTGGGAAGAAATAACCTCCTGCTGAGGGGTTATTTCACTCTTCTTACTTTACTCCCGCTTCCTGCAGTTTCTTCTGCTTTATGTACCCTCAGCTCATCTTCAGTCATGGTGTAGTCCAAGGTCAATCATCCAGTCTAAAGTTTCTTCTTAAGCAGTCCCATTGGATCAAGAAGGACTTACTTCCATTCTGGGTTTGAGGGTGGCTAGTGAGGTCAGCATGGGAATGGTAGACTCTTCCACAATGGGGAGATGGGGGCGAGGGCATTTGGTGGGATGGGCAGGTGGCTAGTTTGTGGGGTGATTTATTCTGCCACTTGTGCAGGGCTTTTGTGTGCTCCCAATGCATGCACTCAAGGTTCTCATTACCAACCCAAATGTTCTTTTTTCACTTTGAACATTATTTGAACACCAGCCATCTCAGTAAATAACTTGGGGTGTTATCACACAGATGGAGCTTGATTCTTCTATCCTGCATTCTGTGCTGATGTATGACCCCATGCATGCTTTACTTCTAGAACTCTTTATCTTTTGTTCAAATCTGCACCCCAGACTTGCTGTGATTAATGGTGAGCTTCTCAGACTCACCCAACCAATGCAGGCAAGTATTCACTTGGCATTCTCAATTACTTTGCTCTTTTAACAACTGTTTTGTATTGAAATCTTCATTGCCAGTAAAGTAAGTGTGCTCAGTGAGTTTCTAACCTCTATTAATGTTGAATGCAGAGTATCTGTACACATTGGATATGAGGACGTCAAATAAAGGATCTTTTGTAGACTGCCTTTGGATCTCTACAAGCATTATTGTTGATCAGAAAACAGTCACGTGACATAATTCTTAAAAGGGTGACATCCTTGAAGCAACAAAGCAATAACTTGAAGGCAGCATAAAAAGCACCAAACACTTGTACAATTGTAATAATAGCCAGAAGAAATGAGCAGCTCAGCTATAGTTTGTGGTGGTTCCTGTCATTGGTATCACTGGAGCTTTTTTCTGCTGGTGATTCAGAGAAAGAGAAGGTATTAGCTAAACATTAGCCCCAAATATGGCAATACTCATTGTTGATAGCCTAACGAATGTCACGATCAGTCAACTCTTGGTACCCTGAAGGATGTTCATTGGATGTGTACTAATACCTCCGATAATAAGGCATCCAGCACAATTTGTTTCATAAAGGCACAGTTTTACCCTCAAAGGACAGGAAAGTTTAATGTTTAAAAAGTAGTTTGAGTTGTGTTGACTGATCTCAGTTCAAGTGGCTGTGGCACAACTTATTTCAAGTTCAACATCTGTGAGCTTGTCCTGCTCCCAATTACTTATCAGTTAAGTGCATGTGTCTGGACTGGGTCATGATATCTATTTAAAGTTTTCTTGCTTGGCAGGAATAATCTATCAGGCCCTTGCAACAAAAATTAGGATCAGATGGATAATATCAACTGTGCATGGATTCAGAGAAGGAAAAGAAAAGGAAAAGAATTTTGGAGGGGAAAGGAAAACTTAATTTATTCAGTAGTTCTTACAGAAAATCACATATTTCCTTGTTGACCATCCCCAGGAAGATTGTAGTTCTTGGAATACAGAGCTCAAACTTTAATCAGTAGTTTTAAAGATTTCTTCATGGCCTTCCAGAGATTAATGAGGTAACAAGTGACCTCCCTAATGATTTTCCTCTGCACTTGTGCCAATCCAAAATTCTCAAGCATAGGAGCAGGAAATCCCACCGTTAGGCTCCAGTGGGACCATTTCACACAGTAGAAGCACAGGGATCACAACTACGCTTGTACAGATTAAAAGATAATTTAGGTAGACAATAGGGTGCAAACTCATAATGAGGTAGATTGTCAGATCAAGAGTCAATCTTATTGTACTAGGGTACCATTCAATAGTCTTAGAAAAGCGGGACAGAAGCAGTCCTTGAGCCTGGTGGTATGTGCTTTCAGACTTTTGTATCTTCTGCCTGATGGTATAGGGGAGAAGAGAGAATGTCCCAGGCAGGTATGGTCTTTGATTATGCTGGTGGCTTTACTGAGACAGCGAGTATAGACAGAGTCCATGGAGGGGAGGCTGGTTTCCGTGATGTGCTGAGCTGTGTCTACAACTGTCTGCAGATTCTTGTGGTCCCGGGCTGAGCAGTTGCAGTTTTCTGGGATTTTGACCCAGTAATGATGTAGGAACAGGATATTTCCAATAGTTTATGAGTTGAAAAGGAGCTTGGATATGGCGGTGCACCGATGTACCCCCTGCCCTGAACCTCCCAGGTGATAGAGTTTTGGGCTTGGGAGAAACCGTAGTGAATTACTGATGCCACACTCAGGAGATGAAAGGCCATAAACCCATTGTACACAGATATTCACAAAACTGAGTTATTCCTTTCACAGGCAAGAAATCCACTCCTTTGGTTTACTGACAAAACAATGTTTCTAATATGTTGAATGAAAGGGGCAGATACATTAGGGACATTTAAGAGACCCTTAGATAGATACATGAATGATAGAGAAATGGGGGGGCTATGTGGAAGGGAAGGGTTAGGTAGATCTTAGAGCAGGATAAAATGTCAGTACAACATTGTGGGCTGAAGGGCCTGTACTATGCTGTAATGTTCTATATTCTATGTTCTATGAAAGCGTTCTGTGCTATAAATTTATGGTGCTCTCTAAAATTAGCTATTCTCATATCTCTGAGAGCAGTTCACCAGGATTACCCCAGTTTCGGTGTGAGGCTTGGAAAAACTTTAAAAGGCATGGCGAAAATAAAGTAGATGTGACTTAAAAAATTAGATAGCAATTCCACACAGAACGTCATACTCATTCACGATACCTTTGATCAGTTCCAGTGCAATTTCAATCAGCATGAGATCTTTGTTTACTTGTATTGATTTCGTTATTTACGCAAGAGGCTATGCATTAATAAAAGTTTTGAAATAAAATGAGTAAACTTTTCAAGTAAATCATATCTGACAGAATAACTATAGTCTGTTTAAACATTTCTTACCACTGATTTAAATTTGTAAATTTTTCAAAACCCTATATTACTATTTTCTTTTAATTTTAGAATTTTGTCAAAATGAATCAATTTTGTTGGTTCCATTTTCACTGAAGCAACTAGATTATGGTTCAATCTTACCTTTGCAAATGAGACTTTATATATTCTTCATCAAAGTGAGTCATTTCTTACAACAATTCATTATTCATTAACTAATGTGTTCTACCCATTAACTTCCGCGAGTTTCCTAGATTACTCTAATACTGCAAATAGGAAAATTAAACTCTGCTTTTGACTTCCAAATACATTTTTAACAGTTCTGCACTCTGCCATATATCATTCCTTAACAAGTAAAGCAGGCTGGCACATTCCAGTTCTCTATCAGCACTGTTGTTTTGAAACTGGAAATGGCTCATCATGCAATTATTCCTTTCATTGTAATGCTGATTTTAATATCAATCAGGTTTCAGGCAGCCGAAAGCTGGAACAGACCATAGATCACTGCATCAAGAGGCTCAAGCATTACTGGTTCTTGATACTAGTTCTTCCCCCAGCTCCCCTACTGTCTCCCTTTCAACTCTATTCACCTAT
>JARFYF010000002.1:37488901-37499124 GCA_030265395.1 Rhina ancylostomus
AGGTGAACTCCACTTCTTCATTTCAACGTGTCTGCCACACCCTAGAGCATCCGTGCCGTGGCCGTCCACACCAACTATCTGTTTTCCTCCACAGGTTACTGACAGTGAACTCCACTGGATTACTCTCAATAATACATACATGGATTGCAGTGACAGTCACAGTTATTGTTTCTCATCCATCGATAAGAGGAAAAAAAACAAGCAGGCTGCTCGCTCTCTCTCTCTCTCTCTCTCACAGACTGACTCCGACTGGTTGTTTCAACAACAACATCATGATGTTCTTATCTTCTGTTGATGTAAGCACGCCACACACACACACACACACACACACACACAAGTTAAAAGTTAAAGATTGATTTTTCCAAGGGTCAGGAGTTCCTCTGTATAGAATCCTAAAGAAAAGAATTGGAAGAGACTCTGCAAAGGGCTTGAGAAGTGATGACTAACTATGGGAAATTGAAATGAAAAGCAATAGTGATGGAAAAGAAAGAACGGGGAAGGTACAGGAGAATCAGAAAGAGGAATGAAGATGTGACATGGAGGTAAAGGCTGTTTTGTTGTCAATGCAATTTGGATAGGGCCATTGCTGAAAGTTATCACAACAGAGATGTTCCTGTCAAAGAGATGATGTTCAGGTCCTTTAACTCCTGCTGTTCCAGTTATCTACAATGAGATAAGGAATGATAAAGGCTTTTATCACGAGTGAGTAAATATCCTGGAGACAAATGATGAGAAGGATGTTTGTGTATTGCTGGAGTGCCTCATTTCCTAAAAAAAGCACACCAGGTTCACATACCCCTGTCATTGAACAAATACCATCAGATTAGCTTTCTCTTTTATTTGCATTATCTCTTCAGATAATTATTCCCCACATTTTAGTGTTTTTCATTGTCCTTCTCATACTGAGGGGTAGAGACAGGCAAGACTGTCAGTTTCCACTGCTTCACGGCTGACAACCTGCAATATAGTAATTGTTCACCAGCCCACTCTCCCCAGCAGGGTGGCTCTGCCCCAGTGAAAATCATTAAAAGCAATTGTGTTACTCATGATACTAATGACTGAAAAGTTCCTTCTTAATCACATTTGAATTTGTTTGTAATTTCCCTTGGTACGGATTTCCAAACTTATGAGTTGCTGCATGAATTAGGCAATTTATCATAATTTGCCTATTTTTAGACTCTGGTTATTAACCGCATCATATAATGTTTACATGAATACTAGAGGCATGTTAGTAGACTTCTCTTTTAATACATAGGAAACAAGTGCTCTAGGTGTAAATTAATATTCTCAAATAAGATCTAAACATCACATTAAGTTAGATTCACTTTTCCAGGATTCAATTTTACAGGACCAGAGAAACTCTGCAATCAAGACTGTATTGCAAGTTTAAAACCCATATCAAGTGCCTTTGGTTTTTAACTGTCATTAACTTAACCGTTGTACTGATATACTATATGCTACTGAAATTCCAGTGATAGAAGAGCTCCTCTGGTCCATTCTCCTTAGCATTAGCAGTTTATTGCAAAAAAATTTTCAAGGTAACATGGATGATATTGGTCTTTATAGAGAGCATGAAATAAATGACACCATAGCTGTTTCATGTAATACACAGTAATGGTAGGGGGCTGATGAGAAATTGTGGTTTGGTGAGAGATTGCCAACCTTTTTCAGTAATCATGATCTATTCGTTCAGTTCATTGAGATGGGTAGGAAATGTATCTGGTGCTGACCCCCTACTCTTTCTGCCCACTGCTGCTGAGCAGCTTTTCAGAGCAAGGACCTGCAGCCTGGTGAGGAAGACAGTGCCTCTCCTGCAGCCATGATCTCAAATGTTGTATCTGAGATTGAATGCCAGTGAGGACGTTGGCCTGCTGTGTTTAAAAAGCTGCCTTCTGCTGCCTCCTGAAGTCTGTAGCCAGAGTACACCTCCCAATCAGAGGCATGGAATGATATTAACTTACACTCCAAGTTCCTATTCCCTGTTAGGAGAGTTGGAAAAGAATAGTCCCAGTACTATTGGTAACCAGTGTGGTTAATGGTAGAAGGGCGCCTAGACAATATCACTCCCTAACTGCACCCATGAGTTTCTGGACACAGTAACTTTATAACTGGTCTCAGTCCACTTATTACCTCTGTGATGCTTGGATATTCCATATCTCATGTGCTATGAGGAGGAAAATTAGGGCTTCAATATCCTGGCCTTTTACATGTTTCTTCCTTTCCACCATCCTTAATGCTCTTCCAGAACTCCTATAATCAATGAGTTATATCCTGTTGCAGGGTTTAGACTCAAAATGTCAACAATTCCTTCCCCCCCACAGATGATGCTGGATCCGCTGAGTCCAGATTCCAGCATCTGCAGTCTCTTGAGTCTCTGTCAAAGAGATATATCCCTGGCCAAGAGTATTTGAAAAAGTCAGGTTCACATATTGCAACTAAGGAAAGAATTGGATAGTCCTGGACAACGGGCATGGAATTCCTCAAGTTCTGAGATAATCTGAGGTGGTGAAGAGCACATAGGAGATTGGTGCCCCAGCCTTTGTATCATTACTGGAGCAACTAGTTAGCTTTAACCATGTTGTTACCGACTTTATTGGAGGTAATGTTTTTTAATCCCTGAAACAAATAGCAGCATTGGAGTAACAATCAACCTGCGCTTGCACCTGTTAAAGAGAAGGTGTCTTATGATGATGGAAATGGCTAACCATGTTGGAGAGAAAGTCCCATAGTTCTTGAACAAAGTACATGAGGCACCAATGGACAAGTGGAGAAAAAATATCCTCTTTCCACAGAATGGTGGAAAATCATCCTGGAATGTTATCAAGTACCCATGTGTGGTGGTCACCATGGAAGTGAACACCAGGAATCAAGTGCCATCAAACTGTATCCAGTATAAGAAGAAGTTTGAGAATGTTACATGTGCAGTCAAAGTTTTTGATTCACCTTCATCTCTCCTAGGCCTGTAAACATCAAGAGCCTCTCATAATGCTTAAAGCAATCCATCCCTTCACTTGCTTAACAATGTTCTCCATTAAATAGCAAAATAATTGCAAGTGGAAGAAATCTGACAAAAAGAAAACAGAGACTTTGGGGTGGTTTGCTGGTGCTACTCAGAAGGGTTTGAAGTAGTTTGGCAGGAGGATGGGAACCAGAGCACCAGGTCAGTAAGTGGAGGGATTGAGAGGAAAGTAAATGTCATGACCAGTAAGTCTGTAAGGAGGGATGGGCAGAAGCAATGTAATAGACACAATGGGACAGACAGGTGGAAGTGTGTTTATTTTAATGCTAGGAGTATTGAGAGTAAGGGGGATGAACTTAGAACATGGATTAGTACATGGAACTATGATGTTGTGGCCATTACAGAGACTTGCTTGAGAGAGGGACAGGACTGGATGCTTAATGTTCCACAGTTTTTTTGATGTTTTAGAAATGATAGGGAGGTAAAGGGGTGGGGGGAGTTGTGCTATTAATCAGGGACAATATCACAGCTGCATTCAGTAGGGACATAATGGAGGACTCATCCACTGAGTCTATATGGGTAGAACTCAAAAATAAGAAAGGTGCCATCATCCTGATGGGATTGTACTACAGACGCCCCATTAGCCACAATGACATTGAGGAGCAGATATGCAGGTAGATTAGGAAAATGTGCAAAAACAACAGGGTTGTTGTCATGGGTGACTTCAATTTCCCCATTATAGACTGGGATCTCCTTAGTGCAAAAGGCTTAGCTGGGACATAATTTGTTAGATGCATCTAAGAGAGTTTCTTAAATCAATATGTAGATGGTCCAGCTAGAGGGGGGGCCTTACTGGACCTGGTATTGGGAAATGAGCATGGCAGGTGACTGACCTTTCAGTGGGAGAACGTTTAGGAAATGGTGACCACAACTCCATAAGTTTTAAGATAGCTATGAATAAGGATAAGTATGGACTTTGAGGTAGAGTATTAAATTGAGGCAGGGCAAACTACAAGACAATTAGGCAGGAAATAGGGAGAGTTAAATGAGAACAGATGTATTTGGGCAAGTTCACATCTGACATGTGGAGGGTGTTTAAAGACCAACTCCACAGAGTGCAGGACAGGTGTGTTCCAGTTAGAAAGAAGGACAAGGATGGCAAGGTAAGGAATGCTTGGATCACAAGAGAGGTGGTGAATTTAGTCAAGAAGGAAAAGGAAGCATATGTAAGGTTTATGAGTCTAAGATCAAACAGAGCCATTAAGGATGATAAAGAATCTAGAAAAGGACTCGAAAGAGAATTAGGAAAGCCAGGAGGGGCCATGAAAAGGGGCCTTGGCAAGTAGGATTAGGAGAATCCCAAGGAATTCTACACCTACATTGAGCAAGAGGACAACTAGGGAGTGGGTAAGTCCATTCAAAGATAAAGGAGGGAATATGTGCTTGGAGGCAGAGGATGTGGGAGAGGTCCTAAATGAGTATTTTGTTTCAGTATTTACCAAGAGAAGGATGTGGGGGATAATGAGATCAGTGTGGATCATGTTAATATGCTGGGGCATTTGAGATAAAGGAAGAGGTAGTGTTCAGTCTCTTGAAGAACATCAACGTGGATAAATCCCCATGGCCTGATGGGATGTACTCCAGGTTACTGAGAGAGGCAAGAAATGAGATTGCTGGGGCCTTGACCAAATTCTTCATGTCCTCTCTAGCTACAGGTGAGGTCCTGGAGGACTGGCGAAGAGCTAATGTCGCTCCCTTGTTTAAGAAGAGAAATGGGGGGATAATCTGGGTAACTATGGGCCGGTGAGTCTCATGTCTGTGGTAGGCAAGATATTGGAGATGATTCTTGGGGATCAGATTTATGAACATTTGGAGAGCCATGGCTTAATTAGGGACAGTCAGCATGGTCTTGTATGGGGCAAGTCATGTCCCACCAACTTGCTTGAATTTTTTCAGGATGCAATGAAAGTGGTTGATGAGGTTAAAGCTGTGGATGTGGCTACATGGATTTTAGTAAGGCGTTTGACAAGGTCCTACATGGTAAGCTCATTCAGAAGATTAAGATGCATGGGATCCATGGTGACTTGATCATTTGGATTCAGTATTAACTTTCCCATAGAAGACAGAGTGTAGTGATTGATGGGACATATTCTGGCTGGAGGTCCATGACTAGTGGAGTTCTTCAGGGATCCATACTGGAAACTCTGCTGTTTGTGATATATATGCCAAAGTATACAGTGAGATATAGATCAGATATAGGCGGAGAAATGGCAGATGGAGTTTAATCGGCCAAGTGTGAGGTTTTGCACTTTGGAAGATCAAATGTAAAGGCACAGTCGGGCAGTATCTGCAAAGAAAGAAACAGAATTAGTGAATCAGGTTGAACAGAAGCAGGAGTAGGCCAGTTGACCCTTCAAGCTTATAGATTCATAGATTCACAGAGTTATACCGCATGGAAACAGAACCTTCAGCCAGCTATTCCATGCCAACCACGATTCCAATCTAAGCTAATCTCATTCGTTTGTGCTTGCCCCACATCCCTCCAAACCTTTCTTATCCGTGTACCTGTCCAAATATATTAAAATACAGAAATTGTACCTGCTTTTCTGCCACTGCCTCTGGTGGCTTGTTCCATATACCCACTGCCTTCCGTGTAGAAAAACTTGCTTCTTAGATCCCCTTCAAATCTTTCCCCCTCACGTTAAACCTATGCCCTCTAGCTTGGTCAGCAATTCAATAAAATCATAGCTGATCCAGTTTTGACCTCACCATCACCTTCTCACTTTCACCCCAGACCCTCTTACTCTCTTGTGGTTAAAATGTCTGAAGATCTCCTCCTTAAATATATCCAGTGACCCCACCTCCACAGCTCTCTGGAGATTCATGACCCATTGAGAGAAGAAATTTCTCGTCATCTCCATCGAAAGTGAACCACCCCTTATTCTGCCCTTTAAATCCAGATGCTCCCAGTCAGGTAAGCATCCACCCTGAGAACCACCCAAGAATGGAAACACAGAAACATAGAAAACTGCAGCGCAATTCAGGACCTTCGGCCCACAAAGCAGTGTCGAACATGTTCCTACCATAGAAATTACTAGGTTTACCCAGTACTAAGCTTACCCATTGCCCTCTATTTTTCTCAGCTCCATGTACCTATCCAAAAGTCTCTTAAAAGACCCTATTGTATCCACAGACCCTATCGTATCTCATTGAAATCTTATGTATTTCAATAAGATCATCTCTTCTTCTGTACTCCAATGAATCTAGGCCCAATCTATTAAACCCCTTTTCATATGTTTATCCCTTCATCCCAGAAATCAATAGAGAGAAACTTCTCTGCACTGCCCCCAGTGCAAGCTCATTCCTTCTTAAATATAGAGACCAAAACTATTTACAATACAACAGGCATGGTTTCACCAGGACCATGAAAAGTTTCTCAAAAACTTACCTAGTTTTATACTCCATAACCTTTGCAATAAAGTCCAAATTTCCATTGGCCTTGCTAATAACTTGCTGTATCTCACATCAAATCAAGTTGAGCTTTTTATCATGTGCACAAATATGGTAAGATACAGGTACAACAAAAAACTTGCTTGCAGCAGTGTCACAGGCAAGTAGGTACAGACAACACACAGAATATAAGTTATTCATAAATTATACAACACAATGAAGAGAGAGAGAAAAGACAGGCTTTGCAAAACCAAGACCATAGTGTAAAATGTAAAGACACAATCAAAGACATGTCCACAGTAGTGCAAGTGGTTGTCCATGGTGTTCCAATGCTGAGGTAGGTTTAGGGTTGTACAGGTCAGGTACCTTTTTTTTGTTTTGTGTACTGGGACCCTCAGGTCTCTTTCTACTGTAGCATCTGGTAGTCTCACTTAATTTAAAAAATAATTTGCTTTTTCATTTACTCCCTTTCAAAGTGGAGCCCCACATTAAACTCTATCTGCAAACTTCTTACCCTCACACTTAAATCATCCATAAACCTTTGCAGGTTTCTTATGTCCTCCTCACAATTTGATAATCTTCAGCAAATTGGCTTACACAACAATTGGTTCCCTCATCAAAGTCATCAGTCAAGATTGATTGGTACACCATAATTAATTGATTACCAATCTTAAAGTGACCCATTTATCCTGGCCTTATGTTTTCCTTGCCCTAACCATGTCAACATATTAACCCCAATCCCATGCACTCTTATCTGTGCTGCAACTTTTGATATATCACATTATTTAGTGGCCTCTGGAAATCTAAATTCACTACACCTACTGGTTCTTCTTTATTTACCCTGTTTGTACATCCTGAAGTAACACAAGTTCATCAAAGATCACTTCTCTTTCATCAGAACTGGGAAAAATTAGAAGTCAAAGATGATTTAAGTTGTGGAGTAAAGGTGGGGCGGAGGTGGGTAGAGAGAACAAAGGGAATGTTTGTGATAGGATGAAGACCATGAGAGACTGAATTACACAATGGTGGTGGTGGTACCAAGTGAGAGACGGTAATGAAGCCTTAATCGTTGCAGCTGATCTGTTTGGAGGAGATCTAAACAGAAAGAGATGAATAAGAACAGAGGAGAGAGAAAATAATTGCTATCATTGTGAGATTAAGGCACTGCACTTGCTGAAAATTTGTCATAAAAGGCAATGCTAGGAATACTCAGCAGGTCCGACATAATCTGCGGAGAGAGAAAAACTGAATTATTAATGTTAGTTGAAGACCTCCCTTCAGCGTACCCAGTTCTGTGACAGATGAGAAAGGTTGGTTACTGTTGAATTTACTGGTGAATTCTGAGGGTTGTAACATACAGATTTAATGGAGATGCAAGAGTGAATCTGCAAAAGTGAATCAGTAAGTTGTGGAGGAAACAGTCCCTTTGGAGGGAGAAAAGGCAACATGTCTGGTATTGACATCATGCTGAAGGTGGCAGAAACTATGGAATATGAAGGCTGGTGGGGCGGAGGCTGAAGTCAAGTTCTTTCTCTGTGTGGGAGGGTGGGTAGTAAAAGCAAAAATGCAGGAAAAGGCACTAACACAGCTGAGAAATATGGTAATGTTGATAATATTCTCTTTCAAGTAGCTCACACAAAACTGACATGGTTGATCAAACACCGAGGACACAGCAGATACCCTCAGAATGAAAGCCCCATGGCCCATGGCTCATCTCTGGCTTATCAAATTAAGCCAAAGGATTTTCAGCCTGTAATTTCAGTCATCATCATGTGCAATTTGGCCTATCTTCAGTGAGGGTAAAATATCTCTGGCCAATGTAGGCCTGTACGTCCAAGCTGAGGTAATGCAGTCAATTGCTCCCCGTAGTACTGGGTATGAGTTCTGGAATCCCTTATCTGGCAGCACTGTAGGAGTACTTCACCAGATGGATTGCGATGATTCAAGAAGGCAGCCATGGCAATATTCCTGTCAAGCATTGGCTAGATAAAGGAGATGAACTCTGCTTTCCTTCAGTAGTCTCTGTGAACTCCAGAATGCAGTGATGCACAGCAAATTGTGAGGTGTTGCACATCATTTTAAAAAATATTTATAGAATGTAGTATCACTGACACAGACATTTATTACTCATCCCTAATTGCCCATGAAGAGCTAGAGATGTGCTGTCATCTTGAATTATTGCAATCCATCCGGTGAAGGTCCACCCACAGTGCTGTCACATAGAAATTCTAGCATCCAGAGACAATGAAGAAGTTGCAGTATATTTCCAAGTTCTGATCACAAGATAAGGGATCAGAAGTAGGCCATTCAGCCCATCAACTCTGCTCCAGTTGATAACCCATGATTTGAGGGGAACCTGCAAATGGTGGTGCCTGCTGTCCTTCGGTCCTTCCTGGTGGCAGAGGTCATGATTTGGAAGATGTTGTGAAGTCGACTTGATGAGCGACTGTCATGCATTTTGTAGATGGTAAAGTCTGCAGTATGGTGCAATGCTGGTGGAGGAAGTTAATGGTGGAAGATGGTGGTGGGGGAAATTAAGGATGGTGGATGGTATGCCAGCCATATGTGATTCACCCTGTAAATTGGAGGAATATTGGCACCCATAGCACTGTAAAAAAGTTGATGGTATCATTTCCTCTCCTTGGTATTGGTGAATGATAAAGGATGAGCAATCTCCTTTTTAAGATTTCACATCCCCTCAGTGGATTGCATAGACAATCTCTCAGGGAATTATAAATTTGCATGTGATAATTGGGCCATTTTTTTCCTCCAACTCTAATAAAAATAAGATAATATCGGTTGTTTAATCCTGCAGACTAATGTATCACTGTCATAGTGTTATTTTGTTCAGAGGATCAAATTCCTCTGTGCTTTATTGTAAACTGCCCATTAATAAGTTGTCAAAATTATACACCAAGGTATTTGGCACAAGTGCAATAACATGTTCACAAAATCACAGTGATTATTTTGAATCATTGACTATCAATCTGGTCAACCATGCCATATGTTTCAAAAATGGGATCTGTTTTTACAGCTGGGCAGACAGACATTGTGGCGGAGAACATCCAGTTCATGAAGTTCACTTCTGGTTACTTAATAATCTCATGTTGTTTTACTTCATGCCCTTTTTTGTTACATAGATATTTAACAATTTTGACATAAGTACATTAAAACCCATTTAAAATACTCCATGGATGGTGGCATGTTATTATAAATTGGAAAATATAAAATTGCAATATTTTTTCTTAATCAGAAACTAATTTTGTTACTGTGCACAGTAAAGTTTTATTTTGTATTGAATGTACTTTCCTCAAATCATTGACCTTAATAAATAAGTACAGCAGTGATTTTCCATCTTATTTCACTGTACAGTCTGAAAGGAAATCATAAAATAAGGAGTCTTGCATGACTTACAGCATCTGGGGTACTGACTGATGGAACCCAGATCAGAACAGCACATATCCAAACCTCAGCAAATTATATAGCATTCTCCAAGGTCCAGTTCCCCATTCTTTTCCTAGCTGATCTGCTTAACTATGTCTCTATGAAAGGAAACTGTAGTTAGTTTTAGTCTGCTAATATAACAGTAGACTGCTGAGGTATTCATTCCTGTCACTAATCTTAAATGTGCTCTCCATTTGCAGTAGTGCAATGTGCTCTGCTCAAATTCATTCCATTAACTTCAACAAAATGATTTTGGTAGAGTGTATCTCACTGACTTCACCACACAGCGTGTTTAGTACTTTCATCTGGGGATGCATTTCAAGGTAAACATATTTTTCTTAGAGCACTGAGGTGAATCCTTTGCTGTGTT
>JARFYF010000002.1:37753512-37768539 GCA_030265395.1 Rhina ancylostomus
GAATTCCTCCTTCATGATGGATCAATAGATCAGACCACATATTACACTGTATTCTAATGATCCTATTTGAACTAGAGACTGGCAGAGCTCCCAACAAATGGCTTTGTGCTGTTTCTTAACTTCATAGTGGTTCGCTTCACCGTGGGTCTACCAACACCTCCGCAACAACAGCTCAGGGTGGGCAACAATTCATTAGCAGTCATACCAGATTGCAGGTATGGATTTCATGAAATTAGCCATTAGTTAGAAGAACAAATCATGTCTCTGTGCTTGGACAACAGTCTCAGTCTCTCCAGATAAGCTAAATCACCTGTTCCTTGGACTATCCTAATAAGTCCCTACTGCAACATCTCCAAGGTCTTGGTAGCCTTGCTTGTACTGAGGTAAAGTAAAGGACTTACCTTGCATACCGTTCATACAGATCAATTCATTACACAGTGGGAGGTAGTAAAAGGTAAAATAATAACAATGCAGAATAAAGTTTTACAGTTACAGAGAAAGTGCAGTGCAGGTAGACAATAAGGTGCAAGGTCATAACAAGGTGGACTGCTAGGTTAAGAGTCCAGCTTATTGTACTAGGCAACCATTTAATAGTCTTATAGCAGCGGGACAGAAGCTGTCCTTGAGCCTGGTGGTACGTGCTTTCAGGCTTTTGTATCTTCTGTCCGATGGGAGGGTGGAGGCAGAGGGAATGTCCTGGGTGGGGGAGGTCATTGATTATGCTGGCTGCTTTACTGAGGCAGCAAGAAATGTAGACAGAGTCCATGGAGGGGAAGCTGGTTTCCATGATATGCTGAGCTTTGTCTACAGCACTCTGCAGTTTCTTGCAGTCTCGGGCAAAGCAGTTGCCATACTAAGCTGCGATGCATCCCAATAGGATGCTTTCTATGGTGCATCAATCAAAGTTGGCGAAGGTCACCAGGGACATGCCGAATTTCTTTAGACCCCCTGAGGAAGTAGAGGTGCTGGTGAGCTTTCTTGGCCATGGCATCTATGTGGTTGGATCAGGACAGGCTATTGGTGATGTTTTCTCCTAAGGACTTGAAACTCTCAACCCTCTCGACCTCAGCAATGTTGATGTAAACAGGAGCATGTGCACCATCCCTCTTCCTGAAGTCTATGATGAGTAAGTATTGCTTACATCAGAAGTAATTCTTCAGTCAGAATGACTTGTTGATAGCCATCATCTCCCCAAGTATGATCTTTGTGACACAAAGGCCATCCATCGGCCTTATTTCTAGTCTTGCATTGTAAAAAAAGGAAGGAAGAGATAAACCGTTCCTCCAACCTACAATCACTGTGAAACAGGCTGCTCACCAACAATGGAACCTTGTTAACAGTTCCAGCCCAATACTTTTTTTTACAATGCAGTCATCTAATCTGATCTGCAGTATAACACATGAAAATGAGACTTTTTATTAAATTTGATAGAGATGCATTTGGCATGAACAGGTGAATTAAATAGGAATGCTTTAGATAACTCTGTTTGACTCTCCTGACTACAAAGCACGTCCTCTGATGCAGGACAGTGATATTCGAGCCAAAAGAACAATTCTGCTTTTATTGTAATCCTCATCCAATTACAACTTCAAATCAAACTATAATCCAGTTCATCTTTACGTTTTGAATCTGTTCAGAACCTGAAAGGTGGCAAAATCTGGATAAAGGTTCCATAGAACTTCGCGTACATGTTTCTCAAGACCTGGTCTTCCACAGGGCAAACAAGCCAACAAATAGAATTTGTCACAAATATTTTGTGTTTGCAGAACACATTGCCAACTTGTGCTTCTGGGTACACAGCATCTGAACACCAACGAGTGGCCAGAAGTACAGACTTTACTGTGAGCCTCAAAAATAGACAATCTGAATCTCCAGAATACTTACCTCTTCCAGTGTTTTGTGCTTTGCATCACTTCCACACAAGATATTAAGGAAGAAACACATGGAACATTACATCATTTCAGCTCTTGTTTTGTTCAGAGATGGTCCTTATTCAAGTCATGAGCAAAATTCTAGGGTCACTCACCAGAGGAGTGTTGCTGAGATATGGCTTGGTGTTTTTTTTTCCTGGGATTTCATTTCTGGAACACATTTATGCAGCTGCACTACAGTTAGCACTAAACTGTTTCTTCACAATGGGATGGGAGAACATGTACCTATTGGACTCAGGTGGCCCCATCAACAACCAATTGGTCACCATTGTCCAACATATTCAGATGGAACAGGAAGGCAAGCACTGTGGCACGGAGAGCAGGTTAGACGTTTGGTTTGACTGTGGTTTTGTGGTTTGACTCATCCCCTGACTTCCTCCAACCATCATCTACAAATTGCAAGGCTGGAGTGTGATAAAACATTTTCCCCTCGCAAATACAACAGCATTCATGACATTCAATCACTCAGGACAAAGCAAAATATCCATCCATTCACTAAACTAAAGCTTCATTTCCTTCACCTTCAATGAACCATAGCTGTGATATCTAGAAGAAGTGTTAAAGCAACCCACCAGAATTTCCTCACCAGGTGATGGACCAACAAATTCCACCACCTTTAAGGGAAGAACACAAGGTGCATGGGAACAACATCACTTTAGTCAGGCCATATACCATCCTTAACAAGACATAATTTCTGGTTTCCTCATTATCACTAGAGCAAAGTCCAAGTCTTAGATATTTAACACTGTTGAAAAATATGGTTAAATGTTGCATGATTAACATATGTCGGTTAGGGAGGTATCATTTCTATCATTGTATTAAACTATCACTATTTAAAAATTACATGTGTGTTTGTGAAATGGCAAATAATGACCTTTATGAGATATAGCACTATGAAACAGTACTTTCATTCCAATAGCAAAGATCTGCCACAGGTTTGACAGACCAGACAAATAGCATGGGTTACAACCCTTAACAGGGGTGCTGAAACATCAGCAAATGGAGAGGTTACTGAGACTAGGAACCATGTTCCAAGCTGCTCAGAGAGCAATACAGAAGTCCTGTTGCGAGCAACTGAATCAAAAAGGGCTCTGCTTTGTGTAAGGGAAACTCAGCCATCTGCCAGATCCATTTCCAGAAGGGTCTGGGCTGCCTGTGAGCCATGAGAACTGTCATCTTTCTAAATACCTGGACAGTGGATTGGTGCCAGAAGAAATTTCAGGACAAGATATGTCACAGTGAGGCTCCATAATCTAACAATTTTCTCCACAATATAAAAAAATGGGAACATTAATGGATTCACGAAAGTCAATGCTATCCAATGTATTCACACAGCCACAGATATATACACAACAAGATGCCTTTCACTCAAGCAAACAACTGCTGTCAGAAGAAGAGTACATTAAGTTTTCTTTAACTGACTGAAGTTGCCAGGAATCACAGACTGTCTCATCAAACTGTTGGGAGATCCAGACATAAAGGCTGAATTCTTTGAATGGTGCAATAAGATACAGGTTTTTGGAATTCCTGACAGCAGTAGGTTACAGACTAAGTGCTGGGAAGTGGGATTAGTAGAAATAAGTATTTGATAGTTGGCATGGACATGATGGACTGAAGAGCCTGTTTCTGCACTGTATGACTCAGTGACTCTAACACAGTTGGCTCAGAGTGTGGAGAGTATAAAACTCAGTTCTTGAGATGATATCCAACTCCCAATTTTCCATTGTGACCACCCTAGCACTACCTGGCCCAATGGATTCTATTTCTGCCTCCTTGCATCAATAAATGGAGTCATATCGATGAATAAACCTGACACAGGAGGTACAATTTTTGTCCATCAGAGTTCACCTGGATGCCAGTCTTGAGCAGACTGCTGACTTCCATCTACAGGCTTTGCTTTGGAGAAGCAGAGAGGTGTCACCCATGAGCTAAGAACAGAAGTTCTGTGTGATTTCTTGGTGTGGTAAAGGATCTGGAGGCTTTAAGCAACAGCTGGGCAATATGTTCACAGTAGACGTGTACCATGATGTCTGCCCAGTACCCCAAGGATCTCAGTCAAGCAGCTGAGCAAAAGTAATTTGACATCCATCAAGATGTTAGTATTTCTCCTAGCAGAACTGGCTCTCACACAATGTCCTTGCAGGTGTGTCCTTGCAGACTGCATCCACAAACTGCACTCAGTCCTGGAGGGTCATATCAACCTGAAGCCAACCCTCACTGCAAAAGAAGTACTCATGGGCATCCAATATAGCCATCCCAATGTTGAGCACACAGAAACAGACCAGCCTTCCACAAGCCTTGCTGGAGCCACAGTGAAAGCAGTGAGAGTTATTAAACCTGCAAATACAGCTCTGAGGGAGAAAGTGTAAGGTGTGCATTCTTCTTGTGTCACTCTCCTTCCTTTTAAATATCTGCCATATAACTCATAAACTTGGCTTAGTTGGAAAGTTGATTATTTTAACATACTTCCAGGGGAAAAGTACAGGAGCATTTAGTGAGTACATTGTGTATAGAATCACACTGAGAAGAATCCAGAAAAACTGAGCAAATAGTGTGTGTGTGTGTTCTTACCTTGGCAGAACTTCAAAACCATCAAGTGCATTATTTTGAAAGAAATACCAGCAGCATTAAGGTAAATACATATTGAACACACTGACCAGAAATGAAATACACTTGCAATTTACCAGTGATTGTTGAGGAGAATCATTGATCTGATCTGAAAGGACCAGCCTGATCTCTGATCCTTTACCTGCCTTTTCTCAATTCCTTGTGTGACGCTTTATCTAATTTTACTTGTACTATGTTGCTCCATCTGTCAAAGCTAATAATACATCTCCCTGTGACTTTCACTTCTCCAGGGAGAGCAGTGTATGCTTGGGTTCAGATCTCACGTCTTCATGCAAAAGGTCATAAATTTGTGTCATGGTGTACCTGAGTCTGCTTGTATATTGCCTTTCAGAGAGATCTAGGGATAACATGTTTTACATTAGTTCAAAAGATACAGGCATTTGGAATCTCCAAAGTCTCCTTGCATACCTTCAACACCAGTAATGCTTGTCCATGTCCTCAATGTTGGATAAAGGTAGAATCATTCAAGTTCCCTTAAATTATTTCTTGAATAGTGACAGAAGTGAAACTCTAAATGACCCTTAAAAAAACAATGTAACAGAACAAACTAATGAAATATCTTCTTGCTAAGAAGAATGAACAACTGTTACTGAAAACAGAGCAGTAAAACAATGCATTTCAATATCTCCTGTTTGGAATTTAAATACAACAGAATGGAACATATCATTATCAGACATGTAATAAACAATGTTAAAAGGGTATCAATGTTAGCACTAAGAATTCAGTTCTGGATCCAATATCCATTGGGTGTTAATCACATCAGGAAGCATTACAGTCACTATTTGATCACTTAACAATCCAGATTGGATCCTAATGCACTGACAAAAACAAAATGGAAGGACCCAACTTCTCAGCCCTGGAACTTCCAGTCTACCAGAAATTTGTAACCACTACACCCAAGGGCTCAATAAAAGGACCACTTAAACTTTCTCAACTGCAATTAAAGATGGGCAAGAAATTTTAATCAGGCAGGTGATTCCCCTGAATGGGCCAATGGATAACTCAGATCATTTTGTGAGAACCAGCACCAACTGAGAAAAAAAATGACGTCAAGTATCATGGAAGATTTGATCCTGATTGGCATTCACCCTATAGGTTCACAACTGTTTCAGTGGAGGTCCGATCAGCAGGAAAAAAAGACAGAATTCAGTACTGTATCCTTTGCACATCCTACCCATTACAGCCCCATTTGTAAGCAGAACTAGGATAGAAGGGCTGCAAAAACTCAGGCAATATTTTCATTAATTAGTCATGCATTGCAACACACCAGCATTGCTGCTGCAGGATATTTATAGTACAGCCTACTGTTCCTAATGTGAAGTTATTTCATTGAAATTATGTTAATTCTAATCGAAATTGTGT
The DNA here is from genome assembly GCA_030265395.1 of Rhina ancylostomus. Taxonomy (NCBI): domain Eukaryota; kingdom Metazoa; phylum Chordata; class Chondrichthyes; order Rhinopristiformes; family Rhinidae; genus Rhina; species Rhina ancylostomus. The sequence goes on from JARFYF010000002.1 coordinate 37,759,434, forward strand.
AAAAGCACCTACAAGGCAATTGTGTTCAAATTGCTTAATTCAAGCTTCTAGATAATAAAAGCAAAATTGATAGACATCACTTTTGAATGAACAAAATACCATTACACATTCTCTATATCTAGATGGATTAAAATATAAATTATTCCAGCTTCACTTTCAAAGTCAGGCCTACCAGATACTTCAGCAGTCTTCATGTTCTGTCCTTCAGGAAGCAAAACTTCACAATCAATAACTTTACATTAACATGGAAACACTGACTGCTCACTGCTTTTATTTGACCAAGCGGATGCAGCACTGCAGGGAACAGCCCCTTAACAAGTTAATTGTGTATTTTCTTTCTCCTTCCCAGGGGACAACACCTGATTGGTTCATTTGCTTGTCAAATGCTAGAATTCATAGGCATCATATAGAGAAAAAAGCTTAAGGCAGGGCACATGCTAAGCACTGCCGTCTTTGGGAGATTAGAAACGGGTTCATGGAAGATGTAAAATTCCAGATAATGGGAAACACAGCCCACCTGCATTAAATTTAAACAGGAGCTAATATGTGAGGCACACAATCTCATTAATATATTTAAATTTGGGAGCCGGTTAAAGACTGTAAGTTAGTTGTTCATGCCCAACTCCCTTTCCAACCCCCTGCCAACTGGCCACCTTTAAAACTATCAGGGGCAGGGGTTTCCCTCCACTATCGGCACATCCTGAAGCAATAAAGATCCAACCATTGTGTCAGTGACTACCTTTCAAGAAGTTTCATGGAGAGCAGCAAGATCAGTCATGCTCCATTAAGTACACATCCCGTCCATCAGCCACGGAATGGCCTTTACAATAGGTGGTGAGAGTAATGTACTACAGACCACTGCAGTTTTTCATCTGCAAAATAGCGGAAGTGGTGAGGGAGTGATACAGATTCAAGGACAAGAAAAAAAAACACTTCATAAGCCCTGTGCTCAGGAAGCTGATCAGCAGAAAAACACCAGCTATCAGCAGAAAAACAAATTGCAGGAGGAACGCAGTGGGTCGAAGAGCATGTGTCTACGGGAAGGAATCGTGGCTGTTTCAGGTCAAGACTCTGTCCTGATGCAGGGTCTTGACCCCCCAGATGTTGCTCAACCTGCTGAATTCCTGCAACAGTTTGTTTATTGCTCCAAATTCTGGCATCTGCAGTCTCCTGCATAACCACCAGCTACGAACCTGAGGAAAGTAATGGTCATATCTTTGGAAAGTAATTCAGGAAAATGGCACCCTGTCCAAATTAGAGCAGAATGGTGACAATATATAGAAGACTGAAAGAAGTCTTGTGTAAATGTGGCAGGAAATTCCACCACACAGCAGGGTAACACATTAAAAGCATTCTTTAGTTGCATGAGTTGAGACAGATGCTAAGGAAGAATGGCAAATGCTCACAATTAGATGAAGAGTGGTACAGTAGCTTGTTTGTGCTGCTTTTCCACCACTTCAGGGACCTGGGATTGATCTGGTGAAGTCTGTGTGGAGTTTGCACATTCACTCTGTGACCGTGTAGGTTTCTGCTAGATGTTGCAATTTCCTCTTACATCAAAAGAAGGGCTGGTACATAAACTGGCTACACTAAATTACCTGATAGTCCCAGTAAGTGGCAACTGAATCAAAGTTGATGTGAGAAAATAAGTTGGTGGGGGTACATGTAAATAAGAAAAGTGGAAATGGGGCTGATGGGGTTTCTCTGTTGGCAGCTGGCATGTACCAAATGGGCTGAATGGCTTCCTTCTGTATTGCAGTAAGTAAGTCAATCACCCCCATATTTTTCAATACATGAAGAGCATCAAGAGAATCTTCAGAAGATAGCACAGTTCAGAGTTCTCAGAGAACTCCTTTTCAGAACTTTATTAATCTTTCCTTTTTTTGTCACAGTAGGCTGCGTCCTTTAAAATATAGTTACTGTTCTAGATGCTTAATTGCTATAGGCTAAGAGTGACAGGTAAAAGAGAATCATACTCCAAAGATCTTTCACAGGTTTTGCACAGATCTCTTGTGGATGCAGGGTTCAGCTCTTTGGGCGAACTCCTTCATTATGATGTATAGCACTTTTTACTAAATGTGGCAAGTGTGGGCTAACATTAATTAACTAATGCAAGTTAGCATTAAATTTCTAATTTAACCTTGATCAAATGCTCATCAGTTCAGTAAACTCTTCTGCCTGGCAACAAAACTAAAACAATTCTATATTGACTTGTACATTGAGTAGTGGGGGAGGGGGGAAGGTGGTTTTTAAAATTCACAGTTAGAGAATATGAGCCTTGTTTTACAATAACAGCTTAAACAGATCTTTATGATCAATTAAAGTTATTTCAGATAATGTAAAGTTTGATCCAATACAGACCAAATGCCGTATATAAAATTTAAAATGGAATTGCATGCTCTAATACAAAGAAAGGACAAAGTGTGTGAAGTTATTATTCTATTCTTCTTCAGCAACACCTCCCAAATATACAATTTCCATCAAAGAATGACAAGGTCAGTAAATGAATGGGAACATGGTACCTTGAAGTACAATACAATTGGAACTTGTACCTCTATTGCTATATGGTCACAGTGTGAACAACCAACAACTCCTTACTAAACAAAATTGTAGGTGGAACCTTCATCACACCAATGGCAATGTTTCAGGAAGAAAAGTTCAACCATTTTTCCAAAATGCTACCAGGGATGGGCGATTAATGCTAGAAATGCCTGACAATGTTCATATCCTGTGAAAAATTACATACCAATGACATTCCTCAAGTTTTAATAATTACTCTGACTGAAGCAGAAATACACCCGGATAAACTGCTCCTGGAGTAAAAAACAAAAATTTAGCCAGATAAAGCAGCATCTGTGGAAAGAGAAATCCGTTCCTCTTTTAGGTCAGGGAACCTTCCTGAGTACTCCTGCAGTAAATACCCATTCAGCTAAATATGACTGCTAAATCATATTTCTTTTTGCTGGGAGGTGCTGGATTTAAAATCATTTGATGTTCAAACAAAATTCTTCCTCTTCTCTCTAGGTAGGGACATCAATCTGCGGTTTTAAATTGGTTACTGTTTCCATTTAAATCTCTGAGAAGAATTTATACAAGTGTGTTCACCTGATAATATTGCTGACAACAACACCTGTCATTATATCCCATCATTCTGCATCGATCAATTTGGTCCTTCCTAAATTTATCACAACGTTGTGTCTGCTCAGCACAGTGATAGCTGTCAGCTAATTAGAAAACACCTTTTAAAATCACAATGAACACAAACATGTCCTCTTGGTATTAAATTTATTCTCTACAAATCCACTGTAACTACAACAGAAGAATCATGCAATCCACAGATAACTTCTGATGTTGTCAACCAACCTCCTCATCCCTGGTGATTCAAAATAGGATACATCACAGAGCAGGTGGAATGTAGACTTTCAAAAGATTTTGATACACTGCTATATAATGATCTTGTTAACAAAATTGAAGCTCACGAGAGGAAAAGGAAGATGGTATGAATTTGGCTATGATACAGAAAGCAGAGAGAAGAAGAGAATGCCTGATTTTATTTAGATTGGAGGAATATGTATACCAGATATTGGTACTAAGACTATTGCTCTTTTTTGATATATATTAATGGCCTGGACCTGGATATATAAAGCACATTTCAAGTTTGCAGATGACACAAAGCTTGTAATGGTAGTTTGAAGGATAGTAGCAGACTTCACAAGATGACAGAGACAAGATGACTCACTGGGCAGATCCAAGCCAGATGTAATTTAATGTAGAAATGAATGGGCAGGCACAGCAGTGTAGCAGTTAGCATAATGCTATTACAGCACCAGCAACCCAGGTTCAATTCCAGCCACTGTCTGTCAGGAGTTTGTATATTCTCCCCATGTCTGTCCAGTTTCCTCCCATATTCCAAAGACGTACAGGTTAGGAAGTTTTGAGCATGTTATGTTGGCGCCAGAAGCGTGGTGACACTTGCGGGCTGCCCCCAGAACACTCTAAGCAAAAGATGCATTTCACTGTGTGTTTCGATGTACATGTGACATCTTATCTTATGTGATATCTTATTTTATCTTATCCTAAATGGTGCATCTTAGTAGGACAAGAAGACATAGAACATGAACCATACTTTTATTGCAGGAACAGAGAGACCAAAGAGTTCACATTCAGAAATCTTTCAAGGTAACATGTAAAATTAATAAAGGTTTTACATAAAGCATATGGTTTGCTTAATTTATGGAAGAGATACATAAAATACAAAAACAAGGAAGTTATACTATGATTTTATAAATCACTACTTTGATCTTAATCTGAGGAATGTGTTCATTTCTGGGAACCACACTTCAGCAAGGATAAAGATGTTTGATAGAGAGAAACTCTATTGACAGGATGATTATAAGTCTTACCCTGGTTTGTCCTCCCAAAGTGCAACACCTCACACCTGTCTGTATTAAATTCCATCAGCCATTTTCATCTCATTTTCCTAACTGGTCAAGATCACGCTGCAAACTTTGATAGCCTTCCTCACTGACCACTACGCTCCTAATCTTGGTGTCATCCACAAATTTGCTGATCCAGTTTACCACAATATCATCTAAATCATTAATACAGATGATAAGCAACAACAGACCCAGCACCATTCCCTGTGGCACACCACTAGTCACAGGCCTCCTGTCAGAGAGACAACCACATACTACCACTCTCTGGCTTCTCCCACTAAGCTAATGTTGAATCCAATTTGCAGCTACCATTGGGCAGGAGGTACTGAAGCCTGAAGTCCCACACCACCAGGTTCAAGAACAGTTACTTCCCTTCAACCATTCTGATACTTAAACCAGCCTGCACAACCTGAATCACTACCTCCGTACAGCAACACTTTAACTATTTTGCACGACAATGGACTTTGTTTTTTTTGCTGTAATTGTGTTCTTTCTTATTAAAAAATGTGTATAATTTAGGTTTAATTTATGTTTTTCTTGTGAATATTGTGTGCCTAATACTATGTATCTGTGATGCTGCTGCAAGCAAGTTTTTCATTGCACCTGTGCATACAGGTACTTGTGCATATGACAATAAACTCGACTTTGATTGTTTATCCTAACTTTTTGCCAGTTGCAAAGTCATGTCATTGGTTGATTCTACTTGGACTCAAGGAAAGGGAATAACTGCAAGAATGTCAGATTAGGGTCATTTTTTACATGTATAAAAACTCAGGTAATATAACTAAAAGAATTATTTTACTCTTTCTTTTCTTTGAAATTTCCAATGGATTGTTAATTTAGATTTTGTTAAGTGATTAAATGTGTTTAAAAGTGGTTAGGTCTTTTCAAGTGTTTTAGCTTTCGTAAGTTTTTTGAGCATTTTCAACCTTTCAGCTCACTTGAATACCTTGTTTTCTTTTTTTTAAGGTTTTAAATCTCTAAAGTATTCCGCAACATTCAGAGTGTTCAATGTTTTGATACTCTGTTCCACTAAGGAAGTATTGCTTAGCCAGTTGTTTCTCCATTTGGTAGGCTGAATTTGTCTTGCATCATCACATTCCCACAACCTGTCCCACAATTCTCCCCTGCCTCCACCAACCCTCCCTCCAATTCCGATGAGCAATGCCTCAAGGATTCCTCCCAACAGTTTCTGTTATTTTCTCCAGGGGGATCACTCCAGGCAATTGTGCATTCATTTTAGAGGTTAACAGTGAGTGCAGATAGCTCTGTGCAGACTGCATGTTCTGCCTCAATAATCAAGAATGTCATAGGTTTACAGTAACCATGTATACACATGCATTTTTACTGGCACGCTTTCAGCAACCACCTGGGAAACCTGTTCTGTGAAAAAATAAATCTGATGAGTCAATTAAATTTGATTAGATTAAAGAAAAAAGTCAGAAAAGACCCAGAACAGTAAAACCAAATAGCACTCTATGCCAGCACATCAAAGAGTTACCATAAGCCCACATCTGCTGCCTGTAATTTTCCTAAAGGAATTGAAGATTTTTCTATTATTTATGGCCAGTGTATCAATAATGCTCAAATCTACAATGATTAAAAAAAAGTAGCAAAATTCATTTGGCAATGTACAACTAGCAGGTTGTGTACACTGCGGGATTAGTAACTACCTCTCTAATCGATGCTGCTTCATCCATATAGAGGCAGGCTGCAGGCTGAAGTAGCATCTGGTACCTGGCACTGAAGAGAAATCACAGTGCTGCAGGTGTTAGAGAGTTGCAGCAGTCTGAAGAAAGGTGGCACTCTTCCAAACACAACATAGGTTTTCAGGTTCATCAACATGCCAGTGAGGGGTTGAAGGATCAGTAGGTCACCTTGGCATTTGGGTGAATAAGTAAATATCTTGATGCATTGTCTGGGGGGAGATCCTACTCCAGTCACATGAGCACTGTTGAAAATGTCACTTGGAGGAAGAGGGTTCACTGTCAGCTGCCTCTTCCTTTTCCCTAGTCTGACAACTTATTTAGACCCCGGACCAGAAATAATTCCATGCTTAAGTCTTTCAGCTTCATTTCTCCCCCACTTCCAAATTTCTCCTGACACCAATGGGATACCCTTCTTCAGTTGTTTAGGCATGGTATTTGATGGTAGTCTCCATGAAGCCTGAGCCCATAAGACGCGCGCTAACCCAGAACCACGCACTAGAGCAGTGGAGGCTGCAAGTGTTGCTGCAGCCTACCCTGCAGAGAAAGGACAGTTTAGGCCTGTCAACAAATTGCAATGTACCTTCTGCCAGCAGATGGAATTTTTAAAATCTGTTGTTCAGCTCTGAATTGGCAAATGCCTGGGATTTGTGAACAAAATGATAAATGGTTTCATGGATGTAAACAATGGAACTTCTCATCAATGTCATAGTGACACCATTTAGACAAAATGTACATATGTGTAGAAACATTAGTTCTATAATTAACATGGGCAGCACACATCTTGAAGAAATATAAAGTATGGGATATAAATTCATTCAAAATCACTCATGTTAAACATGCACCATAATGTTTAACCATTCATTCCAAAATTTGGTTCGATTGCCTTTAATAGCACTGAAATTCAGAAGTCGAGTATAACATGCCACTAGTTCTGTTTAGTGCAATTCCTTGAGGGTCCTTTAGCAAAAGTCCTTCCACCCACATTGTACATGTTGTTTTCCATACTGAGGATTTAAAAAAAAACATAAGAAATGGAAGTAATAGAAGACCTTACAGCCCCTTGTTTCTGTTCCACCAGTGAGTAAGACCAATTCTAAACATGTACATCATCCACTTATTTGTCTGATCCTCAAACTCTTCCCTTTCTGTCCAGAATTATATCCATCACAGTCCTGAATACAGCCAACAACTAAGTAGCCTGTGATGTTGCTGCAAGGTTTCTCATTGTGCTTGTGCATATGACAATAAACTTGACTCGACTTGGACTTGGACTTCAGCCACAGGTTCTGAGATAGAGAATTCCATAGATCTATGACTTTTTACTTCATGGCAAGAGAACTTTTATTTCATGGCAATTTTGGATCGCCTACCCCTTATCCTGAGACTGTTCCTAAGTTTTGGGCTCTTGAACAAGAAACCCATCTCTCAGAATCTTGTATATCTTAATGAGGACACCTCCTACTCTACTAAATTTTAGGGATTTTAGGCCAATCCACTGAGTAGGACCATTGTATTTTTCATGTTCACAAGAGATCTCACAAAGGCAGCAGTTCTGACAGTGTCGGACTCTCTCCACAGTGCACTGAAGTGTCACACTAGATTATGAACACAAGCTTGGATAGGGATTTGAACTCACTACCTTCCATTCCAAAGATACGAGTACTATCATTGAGCCAAGACCTGTGCCCTCAACAATGTGCCCCTGCTCTAACACCAAATCTCCAGAGACTCTTGTGTTTAATGGACTGCATGAAAACAAATTCTCATCTTAAATTAAATTTCTAATGTCCTAGTTGAGCACTGAGTTTAGCAAGATATGTTATGCACAGATCAGGATTTATAAAACAAAACATCACTCATGCTGCAAGTGAATCTAAATTAAAATGCTTTATTATGCAAAATACGATCTTTTACAAGAGGTCAGTGTTTGAAAGATGACTAACATGTGTTGAAGTGACATTACTCAGTGCACTGAGCTATGAAATCATGAATAATTGGGGAAGATTTTATGCTAGGCTCAGGATTATACGTGGAAGCATAATGCCAAGGCTAGTTGAGTGCCGGGGTAACAAGAAGCAACATCACGAATGCCAATAAAACTATTCTCTGCTGAAAGGATCAGTTTGATGGCTAAGTTTTCAAATTTCCCTGGCCTTAACAGTAACTACCTGGGGATAGTTACTGTTAAGGGCAGGGGCAGTTTCATCTGCCCTCTCAGATGGATGTCAAAAACCTCATGGTGTTATTTTGAAGGAAAGCAAGATTATTACCCTTGGTATCCTGACCAGATGTATTCCCCAGTCAACAGCAACAAAAACAGATTATCTGATCTCATCCAGAAACCCAACCATTGTATACTGTACCATTGGGCCAGATATTTATGTCAATCTTTCTGAGGCATACAATAGGGGACACTTCCAATTTACCTAGCACCAGTGAAGGCCAGTTTTTGCAAACTCTTACTCCTGATTTTTTGTCTATGAACTTCAGTTTTGAATCCAAGACTTTCTGATTCCAGCTGCATGTAATGAATGGCTGAGACCACAACCCCAAAGATCTTTAAGGCTAATGAGTTCCATATGTAGCTGAGTAGATAGGAAGTATTTGATCAGTTAGAATTTATGGATTAGATATGCACTGATTTCTTAGGAACTTGAAGTTAACTACATAAATGAAAGTGTTTCAAGATATTTAAAGAAAGGTCAAGGATCAAAAATGGAGATGTGTCTTGTTTATCCTGTAACTTGCCTGCTAAGTTTTGTCCAAGTTGTGCAAACAGATGTTGGTGCCATACAATAATCTGATTGATAGATCCATTGATTCAAGTGCAGGAATTTCAGCAGCCTTGTATAGCAACTGTGATTGTGCAACTTGTTTAGGAAAACTACTTCACTAATCAAATTTCTGAAAGAAGTTTGTTCATTTTGCTCATGGGGGGGGGGGGGGGGACTCTGACCTCCC
>JARFYF010000002.1:37848644-37863718 GCA_030265395.1 Rhina ancylostomus
GAAATTAGATACAAAAAAAAGGTACACAAGTTAATCACAACTTGTTAATGGTTGGAGTTAACTCTCTCAGAAACGTGCATAAAAATTATTAACACCGCGGTACCTTAGCTTTCATGTGGATGATGTCTAGTTTTTGGGCTTCACACAGACAAATTTCTAGACTAAGATTTTTACTGCAAAATGATGGTAGGAAATAAATTCTTGTCCTCTAGGTGTGTTTTGAAATAGAGCTTATTTGAATTTTGTAGTATATTTTGTGTAGATTATATAACTGTAAATATATTAGACTCACATTTACTCAGTCAAAAACCTGGTTAAGTGTATTTCAACTCGTAATCATTTAATACTTCTTCAATCCCATCCTTGCCAACATCATCAGTTTGTCTCTATTATAGAGACAGCCTTTTGCCTCTAAAATCAACTTTTTCATTTTGCTTCTCAGAAAACAATGGTCAGCTCTTCATTTCCTTCTACTGCCACTATATTTCAATCTCTTATCTTTTCAATGGTCTGGAAAAGGCTGCTATACCACCAAGTGCCAGCTCCTTCCACTCCTCTGTTTCATGGTATGGCATCATCTAATATGGCTTTCCTGCTACCCATATCACTAACTATGTCAGCATCACAAAAATTTGGTGTATGGCTGTAGTGAATTCTGTAAGGGTGAATTTCCATAACCTGAACTCACCTATATTCAATACCTCAATTTCTGGCTGTCTTCCCTCTAGAGTTTTTTTTACTGATGAGCAAAGCAACTGGAAGTATGTGCTAGGTCTTAGATTCATCTTTTTCTGGCCTGCATCATTCTTGAGATTTCTGTTCCACTTGCCATATGCCTAATAATAAGATTCATGCAAATGTATTGGACCAGAAATCCAAAAGTTCTAAATTGACAATCCCATCAAAGTAGCTGAGAAACTAAACATAGTTTAAGCAGCAGATTGAAACTTATTGATTATACTTCAAAATATTTGTCTCTTATGCCTTTCTTTCTCCATAGATACTGTCTGAGTTACCAATGGACTAAAAGGACGTTGTGCATTGTAATGATTGGAAAAGCACCAGCATTTCATGGAGGGAGAATTTCAAAGACCTTCTCAACAAGAAATCTGTTGTTGAGAGAACTCCATCTCACAATGCCCAGTTCAAAATGAGCTTGGAATTCCTCTTGGCTTTCAGGCATCTGTTATTGGATTACTTTTTCAAAGAGGAAGTAAGTTTGGCCCTGGAAATAACAAAATGACTTATGATTTGTCTCCTTCATTTGCTAAAGATCCCCTTGGAGAATTTCAGTGTGGGTTTTGGCCATTCAAGAAGAACTGATGGGATTTTCATTACTGAAGGAAAAATATGGTGGTTTATATATACCTCTCTGTATGGCTTTATTCAACCTCAAAAAGGCCTCGATTCTTCAACTAGGAAGCAGTGTAGAGGATTTTTCTAAAGAAGCAGAAACCTCTTGGTGCTGTTTTGGACAAAACCAGGCTCCACAGCAGAGCTGAACTTAACTACTGGACAGGTGATAAGCTATTTAACCACAGCAACTCTGACCCAGAAACAAGAGCATCCTGACTTCAGTTATCAAACTCTAGGCAATGATGATGCTATAATATATGCTCATTCAGAAACAAATCTTCAAACATCAACACTCTTGCTAAGAATTACATATACATGAAACTGTCTCTCAACAAAGAGCCAAGGTCGTCCGTCAACAATCCCCGATAAGAAGCCCCCTCGTCCAGCCATTCAGATTCACGGGGATACGCTCAAAAAAAAAACTGACCACTTCCCATATCTTAGAAGCCAACTCTTATGAATGGTTGATATTGAGAGGGAAATCCAAATCTTCTCAGATATACATGTACAGCTTTTGGTCACCTTAGGAAATGGGTTTCTAACAATCTTGACATTAAATCTGAAACTAGGATCATTGCTTCTCAAACTGCCATGATCACCCCCACCACCTACTCAAATGCATCTGAGTTGTAAAGAACTGGAGGAGTATCATCAAAACTAACCTGCTAAGGTATTGCATAAACACTCAGACCAACATCACCATCGTCTTTCAAGCAAATATATCAAAGCATTGACCATCCAATGTTAAGTTTGCTGGCCAGCTGTTTTGTAGAATCAGGCCCTTTTCTCCAAGCTCATTAATGGCACACTTGAGTCAAAGACAGTGAAAGCACTTTCAGGATTTCCTCAAGGCAAACATAAAGAAAGATAACATCCAAGCCAACCCAAGAGATATTGTTCTCAGGACCATCTCCGACAGATTGCTAGCCAGCTGCAAAGTTTGAGCACTGTCAAATAATACAATGCAAATGAGAAACAGAAAATTGAAAAAAGCAGAAATAGCATGTTGTGGTGTAGATCAACAACCCAGGTCTAACTATCCCACTCAAATATGTGCAAGTTGCAGCAGAGTCTGCTAATCCCAAACTGGCTTCATAAATCATCTAAGGATCCACTATCTAAATAGTTCTTGGGAGATAATCATTCTCATGCTAGATTTTCAATGAACAAATTATTTTCTAGAGCTTTACATAGCACAGAGTGATATTTAGATCATACAGTTTAAAAGCACAACATATCTTGCCTTATATTCCCATATTCCTCCACCTTTTCCAGAAAAAAAATGTGAATCACAAGCACCAAAAATAGTTTCATCAGATAATTAACAACATTTTGCCCAATCATGTTCTTTCATCATAAAGTTATGTTCCCAATTAGTAAACTTGCAAGCTTAACAAGTGCTGATTATTGACTATTAAAGAGCATTTTAGAAATAAGCTATGTGGTGTACAATTAATTTGCTTTGCTTTACACCTGCCCTAAAACCTCATAAGATTATATTTTCTCATTGCTGTTGTTGGTAACATTTGGCAACAAAGTTCTGACCAATTAAGCATATAATTGTCAACCAAATGAGTAAAATTTAATAGTGATTGTTATACAATGCAGAGAAATGTTGCAAAAGAGATAGCCAAATGAGATGCTCTTTTCAAAAAAGTTCAAGCCATCTACAAATTTCATTAGATTGTCTTTTATACCTTTAATAGCTCCCATGCATGCATTTTTTTTATTTTATCAATGTAATATACGCTGTGAAGTTGACTGAGCTTAGTTTTATCTCCTTTCATCTCCTTACCACAATGGAAACGATTATTTGAGGCTCTTCTCCACTTCTAGCCAATTCAGTTCACTACAATAACAACTGCTTTGAGCTGATGTGTCCATGTGCCAAGTAGCTTCATCTCAGTTATAAGAATTCAAGACTTAAAGGCTTTTGATTTTTTTCCTCTCTCGCACTTTTTTTTAAACCCATGATATACTATATTCTTCATGCTCTAGGAAGTCAGCTTGTACTGCTAACTCAGTGTAATTATTGAAATCAATAAAATGCTATGTGGAGCTGATTTAAGGTTGCCATGTTTTTGGTAACAGGAAACATTTCTTGACAAATTACATTAAGTGAAAAAATAAACACTATAAAATTATGTTGTTGAACAAAAAGCATATTCTCTATTTCCTTTGTGTGGATATAATAATAGTTTCAGAATGTATAACATTATTAGAAAGCAAGATTACATTTGTCATAACTCTAACACAGTTTTTCTAAGATGAAAATGCATGAAACTTGTTTGAATAAGCTTTTAATTTAAAATATTTTGTTTGGAAGTACCTGAAGGTGATGAAGATGACTTCTCAACGTTAAAGTGGCATTCAAATGTCTTTGACACCAACAAGCTAAGTAAAACAAAAATCAAAGGGAATTAGGAAAAACTCTCCAATGCCTGTAATCAGTTATAGTTTTTGGAATTTTTATTTTCAACTGTTTCATTAATAACCTTCATAACAGTCAGAAGTAGAGGTGTTTACTAACAACTACAGCATTCAGCTCCATTTATAATTCATAGTGTAATTAAATAGGTACATCCAAGCCATCAAAATCCAATTTTTTTCAGACAACTTATGATGGATTTTTTGTTGATATTAACCATTTCATATCCCTACTGCAGAGGTGAATTCCAAGATTGGATAGCACCCAGTGCTCTCCAGAATTACTCCATGATTCCGAATTGTTGGAGCAGGAGCTGCCCGTTGGGACTCTGCTGCTTTTTCATAAGCCTCAGCAAATAATCAGATCTATTTCCAAATGAAAATGCAGCAAGATCTAAACAGCATCCAGTTGGAATCATCTCCAAAGATTGAAAGTGGGGATCTAATTAAATATTCCTCAGTATATGCACACACAACAAAAGTTAAGAAGCTACATAAGAACACTAACAAAGCAATGGGTTTAATTAATTCACAAATTTAACTATCCACAGATCCTCCTTTTACTTACTATAGCTGAAGTCTATAAAGGATACAAAAATTCTGGTCTATTTTCTCAAATTTAGTACAGAGACATTAAGAACTGTTAATAGGGCAGTTAAATTTATATTATTAATAGGATGAATAAATATTTATATCTATCACCTAGCATGTGCAATTTGTCAAAATTATCAGATTAATTAGTGGGATTTTCGAATATTATGTTGATAATTTAGATAGTGTTTAATTACTCAGGTGTGATAATTTATAGAATTACAGTACTAAAATTTCAAAACAATTCCTTAACTGTGAAGTGCTTTGAAAAATATTGAGAATGTGAAAAGCACTGTTTAAGTAGATGTTGCAAATTCAGATTCTCTCCAATGAAATGGCAACAGAATTCAGGTAGGACCACAAATCAAATTAGAATCTTTGATCACAGACACTAAAATTGGAGTTATTTTAAAATCAAAGTCGAGTTTATTTTGATATGCACAAGTACATGCATGCACATGTGCAATGAAAAACTTATTTGCAGTAGTATCACATAGCATCATATAAGCAGGATTCACAAGAAAAAAAACAAGAAAGAACACAATTAGAACAAAAAAAAAGTCCATTTTAGTGAAAAGTGATCGAAGTGTTGCTATACTGTAGTGATTACGGTTGTGCCAGTTAGTTCAAGAACCGAATGGTAGGTATTCTTGACCCTGGTGGTAAGGGGCTTTAGGTCTCTGTACCTTCTGTCCGATGGTAGCTGCAAGAAGACGGCATGGCCCGGATGATGGGAATCTTTGATGATGGATATTGCCTTCTGCAGATACTTGTTTAACTATGAATTGAACAATATTTTAAGCAGTAGTGTTTTTATATTTTCTATTTCATTGCAGTGTATCTTTATTACAGAATGAATGAAACAACAGGTGATAAATGAATGCATTTAGTGAACAAGTAAAATGTTAGCCTTCTACCCACTGCTCAGCACAAAACATATTGTAACAAAACATAAGCACTCAACATTTATTTATTTTTTTAAGTATTTTCATCCAATTATATAGTGTAGTGGTTAGCATAATGCCATTACAGAACCAGCAACCCAGGTTCAATTCCGGCCACTGTCTGTAAGGAGTCTGTAATTTCTCCCCGTGACTGCGTGGGTTTCCTCCGGGTGCTCCGGTTTCCTCCCACATTCCAAAGAAATACGGGTTAGGAAGTTGTGGGCAGGCTATGTTGGCGCCGGAAGCGTGGCAACACTTGCGGCTGCCGCCAGAACACTCTACGCAAACGATGTATTTCACTGTATATTTTGATGTTCAGGTGACTAATAAAGATACCTTATATTTTTCCTCAATACACCAGTTGAAAAATTTGGATTTTAGTATCCATTGTTTGGGTATTATTGCTGCCATTTTGATTCCAAAACAATATATGGTATACTCATGTACATTTGTAGTGCAAGTTACACATAAGACCATATTTGATGAGGGTGTTGGCACTTGTGGACCTGGCAGAATGCAGAGTAGCCAACCGATTAAACAGTAATCAGTTTAACCATGATTTAATGCCAGCACTGCCATTTTGGGCTCAGTACTCCAAAAAAGGCCTCTTTTAAATATGAATGGCTGAGTACATATTCAACAACGTGAATGACCCCACCATTAGTGCCACGCAAAGGGTTAATCAACTATTTTCTGTTCAGTTGCTGTAGGATTCCTACTGAACAATGACACAAATTACTAGTGTATACAAAATACTAGTAATATTAGCAGGCATGCCTCTTGGAACATAACCAGAGCAGTACAAGCTCCGGGAGGTGGGAGGAGAACGGCAGAGATTTGGGCCCTCAGAAAGAATTTGTATCTTGCCAGGATGGTCAGGGAATCTTCATTAACATTATTTCAGCATTCACCAAGTGCTAACCATGCTATATCTGGTCTAAGTGCATAATCACAGAGATTAAATCCATGACTGGTTAACACCTGTTCAAAGTCACTAAAGCCACAACCGTACTTCTTAAAGTTGAAGTGCTTTATGGTTGCAAGCAGTCATGGAAGCGGCCTTTGGAGTTTTCCAAAAACATGGGGAAAGTGAGCATCCAATTTCCAGAGCAGGTTCTGCATGAATTGATTAACAAGATGTAAAGGAGGAGTCCTTTCCCCACATGGCACCACAAACTCTATTAGGCAAGTAGTTTAGTACCTGCCACTGTATCTGCCTACTACTCCTAATTATATGGCACTTTCCCATGCACTACAGGAGATGTATTGTCTGTCCTTTTACCTCTTCCCTTCTCATCAAACAGGTACAGGTGTGATTCACTTGCACAATCTGATGTGCTGCATTCGTTGTTCATGACGTGGCCTCCTCTGTATTGGAGAAACCAAATATATATTTAGCAATTGGTTTTGCGAAGTACTTGCACTCAATCTGCAAGAGTGACCCTGAATGTCTGGTTGCTTGCCACTTTAATGCCCCCATCCGAGTCTGATCTCTCTGTCTGTGGCATCCTGCAGTATTACAATGAGGCTAAACACAAGCTTGAGAAACAACAGCTCATCTTTTATGTGAGCACGATGCAGCTCGCAGGAGTCAATATTGAATTCTCCAACTGTAAATAACTGACTCTTTGTTTCTATTTGTATCAGAACAGACCATTTTCATCTGCCATTCCTCTCTTTTTCTTTCATTTGTAAATTCTGGCCTGCTGGGCATGTCCTGATAGGTCAGACTATACAGTATTACCAGGACTTCACTGCATTAGAATCACATTATAGAAATAAAAGAGCATAACTGCCAAGACCAGGTTTTCTCTTTTAGTTCTGATGAAAGACCTACAACCTGAAACATTGCTTCACTTTCCACACATGTGCTTTCCCATCATTTTCTGTTTTTATTTAATAAATGTCAGGAATTTCCCTTGAGAAAGTAATGGGAGGCATCTTAGTTATAGATAAATCCAGCAGGGATACAGGCCCTTCAGCCCAACAAATCCATGCCGACCACATTGACCATATAACTAGTCCTAATTTCCTGCATTTGGCCCATATCCCTCCAGGGTCCTCCCCTTCATGTATCAATCCAAGTGTTTCTTAAATGATACTATTGTACCTGCCTCAACCACTACCTCATTCCATCTACTCACCACCCTCTCTATGAAGTTGCCCCTCAGGTCCCTTTTACATTTTCCCCTCTCACCCTAAATCTATCCCCCCTAGTTTTGGTCTCCCCTACCCTGGAAAAAAAAGACTGTTACCGTCCACCTTATCTATGCCTCTCATAATTTTAAACACTACTATAAGGTCATCCTTCATTCTCCTACATTCCAAGGAATAAAGACCTAGCCTGGCCAACCTCTTCCTCTAACTCAGGTTCTCTAGTCCTGGTTAGATTCTCATAAATCTTTTCTGCACTTTTCCCAGTTTAACCACATCTTTCCTATAAAAGGGAGGCCAAAACTGTACACAGTACTCCAAGTGCAGCCTCACCAACAGCTTAAACAACTCCAACATATTGTTCCAGCTCCTATACTCAATGCCCTCATTGGTGAAGGCCAGCATGCCAAAAACCTTTTTCACCACCCTGTCTACCTTTGAAATTGCTTTCAATGAACTGTGCACTTGTACTCCTGTTCCATTACACACCCTAGTGCCCTACCATTCATTGTACAAGTCCTACCTGGTTTGACTTTCCAAAATGCATCATCTCACACTTATTTGTATTGAAATCCATTTGCCACTCCTCGGCCCACTTCCCTAACTGATCAAGATCCCCCTGTAATCTATGATAACCTTCTTCACTATCAACAACACCTCTTAATTTTGTTTCATCTGCAAATTTACTTATCAAGGCTTGTACATTCACATCCAAATCATTTATGTAAATAACAAGTAACAAGAGTTCCAACACCGACCCCTGCATTGCACCACAAGTCACCGTTCTCCATTCTGAGAAACAACCTTCAACTACTACCATCTTGAACTGCTGCAATTTTTGACTTGATGATACTTCCACATTTGCTGTTAGGAAAGGAAGTTTAGGATTTTGTCCCAGCCAAAAATTTTCTAATAGCATGTTAGACTAATGTTTGGAGTTAAACTTGCTGGTGGCAGAACTGCTTGAGTTCCATCTTCTGTCCTTGTTCATCCAGGCAGTAGAGGTCACAGGTTTTCAAAGCTACGACAGAAGTCTTATTGAGGTCCAGAATTTAATTTGCAGATAATTAATGCTGCAGCTACAGTACAATGCTACTGGAGGAGAGAGCTACAGGGTACTGTATTGGGTGCCAATCATAGTTTGAACTGGTTGATGTTAAACTTCTTAATGGTTGTTTAAATTACAAGTAGAAAAGATGAGTTATATGAATTGAATAATATTCCTGATTTGTAAATCGAAGAACAACTTTGGGGACTTGAAAACTGAATCACTCACAGCAGAATTCCTTGATTTTGACCAGATCCTGTAGCTTTAGTATTTATATGACTCGTCCAATTAAGTTTCTGGGCAATGGTAATCCCCAGCATGTTGATAGTGGAGGATTCAGCAAAGGTAATGCCATTGAATGTCAAGAGGAGATGAACAGACTCTTTTGTTGTAAGTGATCATTATCTGGCACTTGTGTGGTACAAATGCTACTTGTCATTTATCAGCTCAAATCTGAATGTTTTCCAGGTTTTGCTACTTGCAAAAACAATCTGCTTCATTAACTAAAGCAATATAATTAGAGTCAGGGCTCTTGTCATTGAATGCACAATTGTATCAGTCAATCCCTCAGTGCCAGCCAGAAGGGAGCTCTCTCGCATCAGCTTCTCCCCCATCTCTTCCTCTTCTTTCTACCCCCTCTCCTCCATTCTTGCTCAGTTACTGGTCAGGGATGAGACTGCATAGCTTCCAGGGCATATAGGCCACAGAGAAACTTTGAAGTCTCACAACCTCTCTAAATTATAATGCAGATGCCTCCTGAATGACCCAAGATCCCAATGGTTTTCCATGTCAATTTGGGTCAAGGTATGGTTCCCGTTTATACGTCCAAGCTTCTGACAGATATAAGGGCTGCGGAGTTCAATAGAAGAGGGGTTCCCAATTAGCACAGTTCCTCATCAATTATCAATGCCACAATCCTTTGACAGCCAGTTATATCCCTAACTGATTGCCAAAGTTGTGAAAGATCTTGAATATTTATGGAATTCACAATCAAGAATTAATCAAAACTAAATGGCTATAAAAGACATTTTAAAATGTTAAACATTGAAGCAGTTAAGAGTTAAAGCAATTAAAACAAAAAACAATTGAATACATTTAATTCAATCAAACAGAAAAACATAGCTTACTTGTGACTTATCTATCTATTTTGCTGCCATTCCTCTCCTCTGAAGATTCACTAGTTCTAACCTGGAGCATGATCAATAAATAGATTACTGATGGGAAGTTATGAATGTTCACACTCTATTCCTGGATTCCATGAGGAGTCTAGTACTGGACTGCAGGCAGGTAACGACTACGAACTCCCGTAGGAAGTTTGGGACTTCTACATTCATGTACACTTGTGAAAGAGTTCCAAACCTCAATTTTCCTAATAACCAGTTTATTAACAGAAGCTTCAGATTAAATGTCAATAGAGAAGTCTGCATTATTAAATAAAATTGAACTATTGATACTGTACCTGAATCACTCCTTTAAGGATCAAATTCTTTGATGTTCTAATGCAAATCCATAGCATTACTTCAGGTTTGGATAATCAGTAGTGCAAATTGAAGTACTTACTCCTGTCAAATTAGAAAACAAGATCTCTTACTGACCAGTTATTTATGATGATAAACTAGAATTAAATTATCCCTTGTATTTTAATCAGTATTTAAACAAATACAGGACTCTATTTTCCCAATTTCTCATCCAAATTCTAATCGTTCATATCTCTATTTGCATTATGATTAGTCTCTATTTGCATTTGAAAATATTAGTCATTTTCAAAGGGATCTCCAAGGGGCAAGTAACTGGGAGAGAGAGATCTGAGGGATTGATGAAGAGAGTGGGAAAACAATCAAGAGTGAGACAGGCAATTGGGAAGGAGTCAAGGAAAATGTGCAATGGTCTTTGGTGCCAGAAGGAGCACTCCCACTTCTTCCAGTTCATATTCTGCTTAGTTTATTTTAAACAATGCAGTGAAGTCCTCCAGTGGTCTCTTTAAGGACTGCTAGTTAAGTCCCATGTGCACTTGATTATCCAGAATGCAACGCCCTGGTGAAGGCTGAGTTTGAAGTTCAGAAAGCAACATGTAATAATCATTAAACTCCCCATTTTCATGTGGAATGCATCTAATTCCTTTTCAAATACATGTCCTCAATACCAGTAGTTCAGCCTTTGCCGTTTTGGGAACAGATATACTTCTGCCTTTGCCACTTAGGGAACAGATGTATTTCAAGCATGGATTATTAATGTCCCACTGTGAGGGGAAAAGAAATGCCATCTGTGAACCATGTCATGCCTATGTTCAATAGTGGGAATATCTAGATTGACCAGCATTTCAAAATTTAACTAGACTTTTTGCCGAAGGGGGAGGATTCAAGCAGTATTATTTTTTCCAGAGGTCAAGTGTGTATAGTGGACTCCTTGGTGATAAATCTAAATAGGCATCTATTCTGTCATGTACATATAACCAGTGAAGCTTGATGAAATATATGGTCTTTCCTTGTTGAATTTTTATTACATACTTTACATTGCAAGATTAATGGTCTGAACTCCCAGCCAGAAGAAGCAAAAAAGGTTGGTTACAGGCCGTCCCTGGACTAGGAATACCCTATGTATGGACACCCATACACAGAAACAAATTTCCTTAATATTATTGTTCAAAAGTCCAATGTATGTAGATACATTAGTTCCTATGTATGGCAGAATTAGTTTCCCCTATCTCCACTTTTACTAATCATTCTTTCTTATCAGTCTTGTGTGCTTTTGATGCCATTCACAGCAATACTGTGGAAGTATGGTTACCATATCAAGTGATTTTTGTCTATTTTCCAACTTATAGACAAAATTGACTTAAGGATATCTGTAATAACAAAACTTGTTCACTACTTGTAAACATAGAACATTACAGCACAGGAACAGGCCCTTTGGCCCACCAAACCTGAGCCATGATGCTAATCTAAATTAATCCCATCTGCCAGCACATGGCCTGTATCCCTCTATTGCCTGCCTATTCCTGTGTCTGTCTAAATAACTCTTAAATGTTGCTATTGTGTCCACTTCCACCACCGTGCCTGGCAGCAAGTTCCAGGCAACTACCATTCTATGTAAAAAAAACTTGCATCATAAATCTCCATTGACCTTTCCCCATTTCACCTTAAACCTATGCCGTCTAGTGTTTAACATTTCCACCCTGGGAAAAAAATTCTGATGATATAGCCTATTTATGCTTCTCAATTTTATATACTTGAATCAAGTTGCTCCTCAGCCTTCACCTCTAGAGAGAAAACAATCCAAGTTTGTTCAACCTCTCCTTATAGCCAGCACATTCCAGTCCAGGCGACATCCTGGTAAACCTTTTCTGCACCCTCTCCTAAGCCTCCACATCCTATCTACAGTGTGGCAACCAGAATTGCACATAACACTCCAATGGTTGCCTAAATAAATTATGATACAACTGAACATGACTTGCCAACTTTTATACTCAGTGCACTTCTTTACCACCCTATATACTTGTGTTGCCACTTTCAGGGAACTATGGACTTACACCCCAAGATCCCCCTGCACATCACTGCTCCTAAAGGTCGTGCCATTTAATCTATACTTTCCTCCTGCATTTGGCTTCCAAAAATGCAACATCTCACAGTTGTTCGGATCAAACTCCATTTGCCATTTGTCCACCCAAATTTCCAACTGATTGATTTCCTGCTATATCCTTTGTCGCTATCCACAATGCCCAATTTGACTTATCTGCAAAGTTACCCTTCAGATCACCTAAATTTTTATAGAAATTACATATACATATTACATTTTTATACATATTACAAGCAATAGATGTCTCAGCACTGATCCTTGCAGACCATCACTGATCATAGACCTTCAGTCAGAAAAAAAACACCCCTCAACCTCTACTGTCTTCTATGATCTGTCCAATTTTGGATCCAATTTACCAACTCACTGTGGATCCTATGTGACTTAATCTTCTTGACTAGTCTACCATGAGAGAGACATTATCAAATGCTTTAGTAAAGTCCATGTAGACCATAAACACTGCCACTTCAAAAAACTCAAATTTCTAAAACAGGACTTTCCCTGCACAAAGCCATGCTGACTATCCCTAATAAGTCCATGTTTTTCCAAATGCAAGTAAATCCTGTCCCTAAGAATCTTCTCCAATAATTGCAGCACTGCAACACAATTCTAACACTTTCCAGTTCAGGACAGATATATCTGAATGACAAAATTTTAACAAAACTACCAAACCATCTGCCTTTTGCAAATGAAAGGGATTCTGTTTTGATTGTATAATGGTAGTCAAAGCACAGAGTTGGCAATTCCCCTTCAATTGCTAGACAAATGAACTCCACCTTCAGCATAATTAAAAATAGATGTCCAAGCTTTTACTGAAAGCTCTTTGAGTCTGTAAGAGGCCAGTCTGAGAACCAAAAGTAACTGTTCCAGCTATAACGTGTTTACATTGGCAAATCTGTTCACATCCCAGAAAGGGCAAAACTATAGGAAGAACTCTGACAGTAGGCCCCAGGAAACTATATTTGATTGACTTGCCCTTTGCCATCATCACATGTACTATATGTTCTCTTTGTTTTGACAGGTAGCTGTAATTCTGTTAGGAATATATTGATTTTGTAAAAAATCAATATTAGCCGAGCACAGTACTACCTTCCTAGTGTAACTAATTTATTGCCTTTACATGAATAAGTCTTCCCAGCATTCTTAGTAAAATATATGTTGTTACTGTTTTAATGAAGTTTTTGGCACTGGGACGTATTTTCTTTCCCTGAGTGCCTGAGTGTCAAGTCACATATGACCCATTCTGATGTTTTTGTTGAAGCTGACTAATATTCTCATGTTACCACCATCAAATAAATAGCTGTTTCCTTGTCTAACCCAATATTAGTTCTATACTGCAGTTAGTCACCCACTGCCTAGAGGTGCAAATGTCATAATATCAACCAATAAAACCAGCATTTCAGTTAACAAATTCCCTTATTAAATGGTAAACAATTTCCTCATCATGAGACATGTTTTATGTATCCTTTGTGATACATCTTGACTACATGTTATTAGGTAAAACAGATGATGGTGAGTTAGGAGCCTATATTTTCCTAACTTTATTTGTAGGTATGGTATCAGCTTACAAATACTGGAGACCCCCAGAACATCCTCTCCACCATCTCTCTCAATTCCTCTATTGTCTCTGTACTGTCAGGTTATTTGTTCAACACACAGTCCCTAATTCCAATCAAATAGATTTGACAGGAGAAATTAGTTTTTGGTGGCTGGCTCTAAACACATGCATGAAGTCAATGGAATTGAATGTATAGAACTGGGTACAACCAGCAGCCAATATTCTTTCAAGAGCAACGATAATTTTCTTTTCCTCTGTCATTAACCCCTAAATTGCATCAACCTTTCTAGTGCTATGATAGTTTGTTTGATTAATGCTGTCAAACTTTTCCTTTAACCTTTTCTTTCTGAGTACTTGGTAGCCATAAACATTAAGTTATTTCCTTCACATCAAGCGTCTGTAATTGAGATGTATCATGGACCAATATGGTGATTTGTGCATGTAGTTCATTCATCTTTGTTACCAGACAATGAGCACTTTTACACATGTAGTCCAAATCCATCTTGGACCACCTGACATTTCCCCGTTTGACCAATTCTTTTCTGAATTATTCTTTACCTCAGTATTGTTAATGTCGCGTCTTTTTTCCCTCTCAAATGTTTCATCCCAGACCACCGTGGCTAAAGTTTTTATTCTGTTTAATCCTGTCCTCCCTATTGTTATATCCTCTGGCAAATGACTCACCTATTGAGTCTGCCAGCCGTTGTACCATCCACAAGGCACTAGACAGGAGAGTAATGCACTTACTTGGATGAGTACAACTGCTTGCAAAAAGTTCAACAGAATCCAGTATAAATTAACACAATTATAGGCACCCCATCCAACATCCTAAACATTTATTCACTCCATTAGGGTACTTGGACTGTAGTGTGCATCATCTTCCCAATAGCACTGTAGTTACTCACCAAGGTTTATTCAAAGCAGCTCCCAAACCTGCAATCTCTATCATCAAGGAGGAAAAGATCAGCAGGCATATGGGAACACCATCAACTGCAGGTTCTCATCCAAGTTGCACACCATGCAGATGTAAATATATATCCTGGAACTTTCAACCCCCCCCCCCCCCTCACTGCTCCCATTCTGGAAAAACTTTCACTAAAGGCCCACAACAGTTCACCAGAATCTTTCAAGAACACCTAGGTTTACTCCATTAACACTTGGCTTGCTCACATCATATAAATGAATAAAAATCACCATTTTAATATTCTACAACCACACAAGCCTTCTTTAGTGTCTTTCCTTCACCCCAGCTTTGATATCTGAACATTTAGCCAGTTAGAATCCACTTTCTGGAATTCTTTGCATATCCTCTCCTCATTTAGGATGCTCATAATAATTTGTCTATTTGAACAAGTTTTAGGTTGCTTCAGAATCAGGTTTATTATCATTGACTTATATGACATGAAATTTGTTGTTTTGCATC
>JARFYF010000002.1:38005548-38015735 GCA_030265395.1 Rhina ancylostomus
TGGTAGAGAAGAAGGTATGGCAGACTTCAGGGCAGTTGATAGGCTATGGATGCTTTGCAGCTTCTGTAGACTGGTCCGAGAAATCTTCCAAATTCACGTGAAGGACAAGCAAATGAATGGCAATATTCTCTCCCCGGTCAAAATCACCAGCATTGAGGACCTAGTTACACTCAGTCAGCTATGTTGAGCAAACCACGTCACTCAAATAGCAACACCAGACTCCTGAGACAGACATTCTGTTCCGAACTCTGTCCTGAGAAGAGATCACCAAGTGGATGGAAGAAAAAAATTCAAGCATGTGCTCAAAGTGTTCTTGTAAAAAAAAAAGCAACATCCCCACTGAACTCTTGGGAATCTCTGCTTCGTACCACTCAAGGTGAAGAATGTCTACTTGGTGGTATTGAAAACCTCAATTTAATGCATCAGGAGCACACACAAGTCCTCCATAAGCAGCAGAAAGAGCACACCACTTCAGAAGTTATCCACCATCCATCCCATTTGGTACCTTCTGCCCCATTTGCAGTTCCTACATTACTCAGGCGTAACCTCAGAACCCACAAAACCACAGAGGAAGCTAGTCATCCTTGATCCCAAAGGTCTGCCTAAGAAGGTCATAATATTAAAAATACATGGGTTTAAGAGAAAGTTAAAATAATTTTAAATATCTAAATCAGTTTTGGGGGATTATAAAGCAAAGCATGACTTTAAGCACAGGCCTACTTTATTTAAAATATTGAAATATCTGCCATTACCCTTTTGGGATTCTCTTTCACAGACCTTGCCCCTTTATAATCCAGGTGCCAGACTTGTGTAATTTGGTTTTACATGATTGGATGGTGAATAGTATACCAATTAGACTACATACAGGAGCCTGGATTGAACTAACCATATGTTGGTATTAACAGTCTCTTCAGCTTAGCAGAATGCCAAATACTATGAATGTTTGTAATGTTACTGTGTTAATATGTATATGATTTCTTCAGTAATGTTGACCGTTCCTATTCTATGTCTGTTTTTCTCTTATCTTTATAGGAGAGAGGTGTCCACATTCTTTTAAGTCTCAATCTCAGCCTAAAATTAATCTAGTAATGAAGCTATTCTGATCGAAATAGCATGATCCTGCACTACGTGCTGTGTTTTTATTGGAATATGTACTTAACACTGAAGGTTGAAAAATCAAGCAGTAATTTCAACATGCCATGGGATTTTAACCACAGAAACAGAAGGGGAAATGTTTCATAATGACAGTTTAATATTACTTGGGCAAGTGGATAAAATGTAGTTCAGATTCTACGATTAATTGTTAAAAGTCAGTGCAATTTAAGTATTTCTTTCACTACATGTACAGTATGCAGGGCTGGACTTAAAAAGGATATTACAAAGACAAAACTGCATGAAAAAGATATTTTCAGATAAAATCAAGGAAAACCCCAAAATAGTTTTGAAAAGTACATTAAGGGAAAGAGTGGGTCTTGTTAGAGACCAAAATGGTAGCTTAAGTGTGAAAACTATACCTTGCATCTATCTCTTCGCAAGAGGAGATTGATGCACATATGGCATAAAGGAGGGATTGTGTGAAGTATTTTAAATAATAATTAAGTGATCTAATATCTTTAAAAGTGGATAAATTGTAGGATAATTACAATGTATCCCAGCTTTTCAAAGAAGAAATATTGAAAGTGGTGCCGGCTCTGACTACCATTTCCAGTTCTCTTGGGCTATAGACGTGATGCTGAAGGAATGGAAGACAGCTCGAGTGGAATTGACTCTTATTAGGAAAAAAAAGAGAATAAATCAACTAACCACAGGCCAGTCAGCCTTGCAATGCAAGTGGACAAATAAATGGGAAAACTTCTGAGAACAGCATAAACTAGCATTTGGAAAGGGACAGTTTAATCATGGACAGTTAGCATTGATTTGTTATGGGAAGTTTGTGGCTGACAATTGAATTTCTTGAGGTGTTAACGGAAAGGCTCAATGTGGGAAGTATATTTGAAATGGTCTGTGTGGTTTTTAGCAATGTCTTTGAGTTCTGTGTGATGGATTAATTAGGTAAGTAAAAGCTTGTGGAATACAAAGGAAGTTGGCAGAGTTAGATTAAAAATTGGGTAAGTTGTTGAGCTCTTGAAGGAGTCCTGAAGAAGGGTCCTGACCTGAAATATTGACCATCTGCTTTTCTCTACAGATACTGCCTGGCCTGCAGAGTTCCTCCAGCATCATTGTGTTTTTCATGTGATTTTTGCATTTTACTAAAACAAACCTACTCTTGTATTTATAAAATGCCTTTTATGATCTTAGAATGTCACTGGATGCTCTTTATTAAATTCTTTGTTATTAAATGTTTATGCAGATGACATACCATGAAATGGAATTAATTATTCTCGCTTCATTGTTTTGATCCACTGTTATCAAGCATGGGCTTGCAGGATAGAATCTGCATTGAAGTTATTTCATTGGGTACATCGAGGATTCGTAATCTTCTTGATTTTTTTTTTAGGGAAAATTGTCCTGCAGTTTACTTACATGAGTCTCTGATCGAGACAACTGCTTTTGAGAGAAACAGATGCATAGAGGAAAGAACCAAAATGTTAATTTACCAATGGAGTCAGAAATTTAAAATAACTCAGTAAATTGATTCCAGTTGGGTCTAGTCCCATTTCAGTTTTAGAACACCATTAGTTATTATAAGGAAACATTATTCCAATGATGCACTGTTATACTCAAATGATTATGTAGATAGAGCATTCAATGCAAGTTTGTCTACATTTTCAGGATATTGAACTTAGCTTCTTATTCACTAATCCGAGAATGAGTAGAGATAGAGGAAATTGAATGTGGGTTCTTTCTGGCTGTCTAGCATTCAATAAAAGTTAACAAATCTGCTTTAGGATAGAAGTGTAAATCAGACTTAATGATGTCAAGTCAAAAATCTGTAATGAGGATTCTAATGCAAATGAACATAGAGTATGAATAAAATGAACCACATAAGTCCAGTCTGTTCTTGTTAAGAATAAAGATGGCTGGCAAAAGCAATTATTTTATATTGCAACTCAAGTATTCTCTATTTCTTACATTATGTGAACCTTATTTTCTACTAAAACTTCTTTCCAAGATTTATTAAAGTGAAGCTTTTCAAAAAATTGCAATACAGCCCCAGACACTAGTTAGCTCAGTAAATTCATTTCAACCATGTTGTTAGTTTGTGCCCCATCATAAGTTCGAATGCTGTCACCAAAGCAGTAATCTCAAAGATATCATAAGTAAATATTATTGTTTAAAAATTATCAAGACCATACAGATCTTGCTAATTTTGAGAATTGCTTTACAGACATAATGCTTCCATTGTGAGAATAGTTGACATTGGGTCTTTATTCAGTTCTATATTCTGTTCCCATTGTGTATCTCAATGTACTGCAGATGTCCTATGCCTTTTAGTACGTCACCTGGGTGGCCTTATCTTCTCATTTTATGAAGGGCACATTGCCAAGGCTACTTATTCTGATGGAAGGGACACAATAGACAAACAGCTGTTGTCTTCCCTCAACATTTACAGACTAGCTTTTTATTGTATGAGGGATAGTAATCAAGATAAAAATCTGTAACTTGTTCTTTCTGTTTTGTTGGAGGAAGCAGAGTTAAATATTGTGCTCTAGTACTGTATAAGACAAAGTCAGGCCTGGTCAGAACTGAGCAGCTCAAGTAAAAGACCTTTCTGGTTTATGTAGTTGAGTCTTCCACTTGACAGCACATTTACACACTGAGCTCAGAGAAGAATTGCTTAATTGCAAATTAATTTAAGCAAGAACAGTTGAGGAGAAAGCTTGTTCTGAAAGCTCAGTTTTCAGGCTGGCAAGAATATTTGCATTGCAGCTCACGTCTTTTGTGTCTTTTCAAATGACAAATTCCATCAACCCAATGATCCTAGCAGTGGGCATAATCATGCCACATATAGGAAAGAGGTAGTAGCATGTCTGCTAATACCTTTCAAAAGAAACTGAACAGATAGTCGGTTGCATACAAAACAGCTTATTGATAAATACTGTTGCCACATAAACCATGCTCCAAACTACCCTGCTACTGCATTCAGTGCTATGGTCTGCCACTGGCACTTGGCATTTGATCTTTGTCCAGTCAGTAGAAATCCCAAAGTGTGATTGTAATTCTTTGAAGTCCAGCAGCTGGAAGGCCAGGCTCAAAAAGAAGTTGCTTAGTGCTGCTATTGGCACATCCAGCAAGTTGACTCTGGAGCTGCTGTGATCTCAGAAGGTACAAGATCACTTTGGGAGTGTGCAGACCAAGGAGAAGGCCACAGAAATTGCACTGTAGTCCTAAGGTTTCAGGTTGATAAATCTTCCTCATGATTAATTATTCTAGAGTTGGTCAACAATACCACGGAAAGCAACTGGATGTGAATTTGGAGTTGCAGTGCGGTGTTTAGTCATCATCCATGAAGATTTAGGCGGCAAGGTAGCGTAGCGGTTAGCATGACACTATAACAGTGCCAGCAATCAGGGTTCGATTCCCGTCACTGACTGTAAGGAGTTTGTATGTTCTCCCGTGTCTGCGTGGGTTTCCTCCGGGTGGTCCGGTTTCCTCCCGCATTCCGAAGATGTACAGGTAGGTTAACGTGGGGGTTTAAAATGGGCGGCGCAGACTTGTTGAGCCGAAAGGGCCTGTTACCACGCTGTAAATAAACTTTAATAAAAAAAATAGTTAATCATAGAGTCATATAGCAGAGAAACAGGCATTTTGGCCCACCATGTCCATGCTGACCATTAATTACCTATCCGCACTAATCCCCTTTACCTGCACTTGCTCCATAGCCTTTATGCCATGCAATTTCAAGGACCTCTCCAGATACTCTTTTAAATGTTGCAGGTGTTACCTGCCTCCATTGCCTCCTGGGCAGTGCATTCCAGATTAGAGGGAAACTTTACAGAATATTTCCTTGAGATGAAGTGGGTTGGGTCAGGTTCTTGATAGAATGGCTTGCACGTGGCCTGTGGAAGGAACAAGGTTATTGGTCTGGCTAACGTCTTGTGGTGCAGTGTCAGCATACCCTGCTCTGAATCAGAAGCTGTAGGTTCAAGTCTCTTCAAGAGTTGTGTATGCAAACTAGACTAATACTCCAGCACAGGGAGTGCTGCTCTGATTTTTGGATGAGATGTTAAATATTTTCCCCCTTAAACAGGTGCATTCTGCAGAATAAAAACTGGAGAGCTAATCAGTGAACTGGTTAACAGTCAGATTACCCCACCACTGTTTGTGTGAGCTTGCTGTGTGGAGTTTGGCTATTGTGTTTCCTGCATTATCACAATGACTTCACTTTAAGAAATTATTTGGCTATAAAATATGTCCTGATGTTGTTTCAGGTGAGATTCATATTATAGATGATTCTTATATACAAGACAAATGCCAAATATATATTGGGAAAGCACATCAGTACATGAATAACTGCTGTTTCTTTTCAAGATCCTCATGTCAGTCGGTAACGAAATATGGAGTGATCCATCCATTGCAGCCTAACTCCGGGTTCTAGTTTGGGAATGAAGTATCTCATTGATTACCGCGGCTGGAGGGGTAAATCACTATGTTCAGTGTTGCTTGTCCATCTGCTTTTGTAAGGTTATCCCTGGAATAGCTTCAAATAATTTGCATCTCAAGCCAAGAATTTGCTTGAGACCTTGATCCTTGATAAACCATGTAGAATGAAGTGTGAGTGATTTTATTTTGTTGCCATTTGTGGGTTGTTTCCTCAGAAAAACTTCGAAGTGTTTGACCTAGACAGCTAAGTGGAAGCCAACAAGTGCGTAAGAAGGCAATTGATTATGAAAAAATAGAGCTAAAAGAAAGAGAAAGATGCTGCACCCTTGTTCAATGAATATACTAATCACTAGATGAACAGTGGCACTGGCAAATATCCACACTGGTAGAATGTGTGTTGCCAAATGGATTGAAGGGGAATAAAGATAAACGTTAAAGAATAAAAAATGTAACTGGAATAGGGTAACAATGCAGTACATTAAAGGCCCAACAGATGGTATGTTGGTACAACAGAATGTAGCTTTAACACATGGTACAAAACAACCAAAAATACAGAAAACTGTGTTCTGAAGAAAGGTTTTCGATATGAGATATTAACTGTTTCTCTTCCCACAGATGTAACCTGGACACTGTGTATTCCCAGTATATTCTGTTTTTATCTTAGATTTCCAGCATCTGCAGAATTTTTTTATTTTCAACTGAAAATGTAGGTTTTTATGGTTCCCATAGAACCTGGAATGATCAGACATCATTGAGCACCAGGTTCTAGTTTTAGTATAGTTGCAGGCTTACAAATTTATCCTCATCTGAACAATTGCCATCCTTTTGAAATGTACAGTAACGTTATTTTGCTCAGCTTAATTCAGACAAGATAATGAAGTGTTTGTATTGGCAAACACTCAATTTCTGAGTGCCAGTCCCACTTCTTAACCAACAGAAGTATGGACACATTTTATGTCTTTGGCACTCAGCTGAACTTTCACCTACCTTAAATCCACATATTTGGAAAGAAGTCCTTTTTAGGTAAGATCAAGGAACAATGCTTTACTGAAATAACATGGAGGAAAAAACAAACATGTTGGCAATCCCAGTAATCTAAAGAAAAGCAAACTTAATTAAGCAGACCATAAATCCTACTTTTACAGTCATCCAGTGAGTTTATAAAATCAGCTGAATTGAAGAGAATGAAATAAATTACAGGCCTTTCAAAACTTATAAACTATAGTCCTAACTTTCCATTATTGGGCCGTGGTGATGATTCATTCTACTATCAGCCAGTAGATGGCAATGTCTTATGCTGACGTTGGGTGGGAACTATTTCTATACTCACTAGGAAGCCTTAATCTTCAGAAAGAATAAGGACTAAGATCATAAGAAATTTGAACAGGAAAAGGCCATTTGGGTCCCTCAACAGGAAAAGGCCATTTGGGTCCCTCAAGCTTGTTCTGCCATTCAATAATATCGTGCCTGATCCAACTTTCCTTCAGTCCATTTTCTCACTCTCTCCCACTAACCATGATTCCCCTACTTAAAGCTTAGATAGATTGATTTTTTTTTTGAATATATTCAAGGGTTCAGCTCTCTAGGGCAATGAATTCCAAAGTCTTGCAACACTCTGAGACAAAATTGTTCTTCATCTCAGTCTTACATGGGTATCCTCTTATTCCGAGACTATGTATACCCTCTGGTCCTTGACTCCTCCATGATCAAAACACTGCCCCAGGATTTACCTTATTCAGACTCCTTAGCTCCATCCGTGTGGTAGTAATTCTCTAGAGATGGTGGTGGCATTTAATTCCTCCTCCATGTATCTTAGCATTAATGTGATGTTCATAGTATTGTACACTGTAAAGACTTTAGGAAGGGGAAATCGGGTGAACATGCACAAGTCCACATTGGAGGGTCTGTGGTGGAAAGGGTGAGCAACTTCAAGTTCCTGGGTGTCAACAACGCCTCAAGGTTCAACGGTTGCTTCTTCCGCACTGCCATCAGCTCTTGAACAAACACTAACACTACCTCGGACTATATTTCTTTTTTTCTCTCTCTCAACTTGCACAAAATAAAGTTATGTAACAATATATGTTAACTTAAGTTTGCCACGCCTGTAATGTATTGTGCTGCCTCTGCAAAAAGCTAATTGTCATGGCATTTATACCCTGGGTATAAATAAATGAACTTGAACTTACAAAATATCTGTTAAATTCCTCTGCCATTTTCTCATTCCCCATTACTATTTCCCCACCCTCATTCTCTAAGGGGCTGATGTTCACTTTGATGTACTTAAAGAAAACCTTGTCAGTTTTTATGTTTCTCACTAGCTTGCCTTATGGTTTATTTTATTTTTTTTATTTCTTTGCTCCTCTTTTGCTGGATTCTGAATTTTTCTCAGCTTTTAAACATGCCACCTTAAATGTTTTCTCCTACAATGTAATACCCTCTGCAATTTCCTTGGTTAACCACAGGTGGTTCTTTACCCTCCCCAGCCCAGAATCTTTTGTCCTCATGGGAATAATTTTTGTAGAGTCATGAATTATTTCCTTAACTGTCTTCTACTGTGTATTGTCTTGCCTGTTAATCTATTTGCCCAGTCCACTTTAGCCAGATCTCTGCTCATTCCTTTGTAATGCCCTTCATTTAAGATTAATAACGACCCATGTTTCTTACTCCCAAACTGAATGCTAAATGCAGTCATGCTGTGGGGATCCTTAGGGATCTTTTATTCTGAGATCATTTATTAAATCTGTCTCACTACACATTACCAGACTTAAAATAGCCTGTTCCCTGATTGCTCTGTAACATAACGCTCTCGGAACCTAACCCAAATACTCCTCATGAATTCATTTGCATAGCCACCATTTCCAATTTGATGAACCCAATCTATCTGAAGATTAAAGGCATCCATGTTGATAATGTTAGCATCTGATTTTGATTTTTATTTCTTAATTTTCCTACTGCCTTTCACATTTCTGTTTGTCCTATAGATGAGATGGCTAATTAACAGAATCTCAATATTCTTTTTAAAGTTTGCTTCAGTACAGCTGCGTATTCTTCCGTTTTTATTAGTGTTCAGCAAAATCGGTCAACTTTGATTATTAAGCAATTTCAGTCAATAACTTCCATCAAGCTTCTGTTTCTATACCACTGTTGTGGTTCCCTTCTGACTCACCACTCCCCTTCCCCTCTTTATACTCGCCTCCCCATTCTCAGTCCTGATGCACAATTTTGACCCGAAATGTTGACAATTCCTTTCCTCCCACAGATGCTGCTCGACCAGCAGATTGTTTATTGCTTCTGTTTCTACAAGTGTGACTAAAATCAAAATAGTGACAGTTGTACCTTCAAGTCACTTGCAGCTGGATCAAAAGAGATCTCCAGACCTTCATCAAGGCTGATGATATATTTCTTACTACTCACCAGGCTTGCAATGTGTTACAAGTCATTGTCAAACACCCTTGGAAAATGCATGCCCAAACGTTGGTGTGCTTGTGGTCAAGTTCCCACTGCAGGGCTTTTTTGTGAAACAGCTCACAAAGGAGTTCATCTGCTTGATTTGGCGTGGTCCGGATTCCACCACAGATCAAACAAGTTCATGATGATGTCTTGTTCTTCCCCATTGATTCTTTTCCTTTCATTTAGAGGTTTGGTTAATGACATTGATATGGTTACAGAAGTTAGATTGGATTTTTTAATATTATGTGTGATGCATTGCGTAGGTGCTCTGAAATCCGACGGCGGTTTTGCCAGTAACCACAGAAATAACAACTCTGCAGCATTAATTTTAGACTTTACCTTAATTATTTCTTCAATAAATTCTTCATTCCCCTTCAGACAATCATAGAAATCTTTGGCTCTCTGCTCATTTTCCACCTATATTGATACTCTTTTTTTGTTTTACCCACTCTCTCCTATCTCACCCCTGTCCAGTGAGTCATCTTGAAACCAAACAGTAAATTCTGCATGGTTGTCACTTATTGCCAATATGGAATTTTAAATGTGGAAAAAAAAACTATTTTTCTAAGTAGGCCTTTGGGGGAAATAGGTGGGGGCGGGGGTGATTATTTTTTATCAGTTCAAACTGAAAAGATTTCAATAAACAAGCAATTTGCTGCCATACTAGTGATGATCTTAAGTAGGACTTGTCAGTGATAAATGTAGCTTCCTCCATGGTCTCCAATCTTTGCAAACACTGTACTGGTTCACTATGCACTCTCTTTGTTTTGCTGAAATGTACCAGATGGAAAAGTAGTGACCTTATCTAGCCAAATAGGCTCAAAAGGCAGTGTGCCTCAGGTAGTGCAGTTACTTCACGCCACCAACAACCCAGATTTGATTCAACTGTTGGTGCCGTCGGTTTGGAGTTTGCACACTCTCCCCGCAACAGAATGGGTTTCCGCTGAGCAGTTCAGATGAAGGGTCTCAATCCAAAACGTCAACTGTCCATTTTCCTCCACAGATGCCACCTGATCCACTGAGTTCCTCCAGCTTCTTGCGTGTTGCTCCGGATTTCCTCTGATTGCGCTGGTTTCCTCCCACATCTGAAAGTCCTGCTGGTTGTTAGGCTAATTAGCAACTGTAAATTATCCCTGGTGTTGGTGGGTGCTAGGAGTGGGTATGTGAGAGTGAATAGTTTATGGAGAAGTAAG
>JARFYF010000002.1:38099774-38114632 GCA_030265395.1 Rhina ancylostomus
CAGCAGCCACGCCGATTCAGCTCAGCTCAACTCAGCTCCCTCCGCCGGTGGCCAGGCTCCTTTTGGAAAGCCTCTTGGCTCACAGAATCATGAGGTATTTGTTTTGAACTTGGAGCTGCCTTGAACATAGTCGAAAGTTACCAGGGTAAGGAGAATGCAATCTGTTTATTTTTTTTCGAAGGGGGGAGTGTACATCACCTCCGTGATACAAGTGGCTGTTCCGATGTGATTTGCTGCAGAAAGACAGGAGGCATAACAGCCGGACTGACAAGCATGGTTGATGATTTTTAGTTCGAGCTGTCACGATGCGGACACGCTGAGTAGAATTGGAACTCAGTCCGAGCCAAGGCCTTGACCGAGCTCGAAAAAGCAGCAGCGAAAAGCATTACAGCTTGCCGCCTCCTAGCCTTGGCATCTCACTCAGGATTCTGCTTGACATAATGCATTCAGCATGGATCTGCTTATGTTTTGCATGTTAATATTTAACAGCCAGTTGATTGCTGTAAAGACACACAGCTTAACAGTGTGTTATGAACATGCAAAGATTTTGCATGTTTATGCATACATAATATGTTTGGAACTGGTAGCAACTGGATAGTGTTCAGTTTCTTTGTGCAATTCTGGATTGATATCCAGTATGTTTTCATGTTTTTTTTATTGTGGGTGCCTGCAGCATGCAGCTAATATGCCCTAAAATGCAGTAGTTGTGACAATGTATGAATGTATTCGGGGGTCTCAATGCAATAATGATCTTGTTTACACAAGAAATTTTGTCTGTTGCAGCAAACTGATCACATTTGCATATTTTTGAACAGAGTAAGGTCTGAGAATACCAAATCAATTCAATTATTATTGGAAAATTGACCTCGTCCGAAAAATGGTAGCCCAAGTAGTTTCCCATTTTGTCAATGAAAAATGTAGCGCTGAGTACGCGACCGAGTTAATTTCAGAGCGCTCTGGCTAGCAGCTTGCGTGCTTTCTATTTTGAAGTTACAACTTGGACTATCTTGAAAAATGCCGGGGTTTCTCCAAATGCTGTTCGAGGTGGAGCTTGTTTCGCTCCTAAAATCACCAGCTTGAGCAAATATCGTGGATATTGTTTTTGCATGTGCTCTTTAACAATGACGAAATCTGAACATGAGCATCCGAGCAGTGGTCTAAAGATGAAATTTGGGATATGGTCTCTTTTTTTACAGAATATGTCGCAGTTCTGTTGATCAATATAATAGAGGGGCTTTTAATTTATGGATTTTAATGACTGTATTCATGCACTGAGTATAGCTGATGTTGAATGCAATACGCAGTTCTGACAAAGGAACGCGCCTTTCGCCGTAGTCTTGTTTATGCACCCTTGTGGAACTAGGGCCACATTGATAAGAAATAGCGATGTGTAAATGACCTGATGCCTGTCATTTTGCCGCTACCCAACTACATTTCAGATGAGGCTTAGTTAATATTTATATACAATTTCGAAGTTGTATAATTTTAAATAAATAACATTTTTTTTACAAGGAAAGGCGTTTTTTGTGTTCCGTTGTATGATTAGGAGGTATTGGAAAAGTCAGTGGGACTTCGGGCAATATTTAGAGTCTGCAAGATTGTTTAGAGTCCTAGCTTTCTTCGTGGTCTTGGCTGCGCTCCCAGTATTGCAGGATAGATCCAGCACGGCCATGTTCTCAGAAACTACTCTCTATCTGAGATAACTAGTAAGATTTTGATACAGTTTAAACATAGAAGACTGAGGTAACACATCTAAATGTCCAAAATATACTACAGTACTTACTCAAATACACTGCAAAAACTTAGCTGATGTGTTTCGTGTCCTATGTCAAAATTCATAAAATATACCAATAAAGGAAATTTATTCTCCCCATAAGGCACATAAAAGATGAGGTAATGTAAATGAATGGGTTTTATTGATCATGTGATCTAAAGCTTAAGAACATGAGCAACCTGCTCCTAACGTTTCCGAAACGTGATGTAAAGATTCAGAACGGGGTAACTAGATTTAAATAATGTTCTATTACTTTGATCCCAAATATCTATTGATTGACCTCGGTTGTTTTAAAAACATAATCCAAGTCATAAAGTATACTACCATAAAATAAAAATAATAGCATTCTCCTCCTATATTTCATTAAGCTAATAGACTTTTTACACATATTACATGGAAGGCTTACAGTTGGCTGGAATTCAGTTTATCTTACAGAATCCTAAGAAATGATTGGTTCTGCCTTATGGCCATGATTGAATATTAGTGAAGCATTACCAGCCATTTTCAAAATTATTGGGCAACACTACAAGATAGCATATGCAATCTGAGTTTTTTTAAATAAATGCAGCAGATCATCTTGGGTAAGATTCTTCAGGATGACATTTCTGATGATCTCGCCCACTCGCAACCTAAACGTATGTTTCTCTCTTTGTAATTGACCAATCTCGTGCCTTTAGTACTTTACGTTATTCTTTTAAAATGTCAGCATATTTTCTTTATTATTCTATTCCTACTCAGTGATGCCCAACGATATAATTTTCTACTTACCACTCCTGTATAATGTAATTTAAAGCCCCTTTCAAAAGCAAAGCTGGGACATAAAATGTCTTTAGGAACTCAATGGAAAATGCTTTTAATGTTTGATTTTTATTATGTTTCCACTTCAAGATAGTGCGAAACAATTATCAGGTAGAAATTACTGAAAAATTATAGATTTTAATAGGAAATTCAGGAAGCTTGCGGAATGTAGGCCTATCACATTAAATGTAAATAACTGATTGTGCATTTTATGGTAAAGTCGACAATAACCCTTAAGTATGTTTTTCATTTCCATAAAGATTTTTCCTTTGACCTAAATCCACGCCTTGTAAATTTGTTGGATTGCCAGGAGCTATGCATTGTATTAGACTTGCCCCCATCATCAGCAATGAAAAATCATCTTCAAAGTTATTCATGCACATAATTAGCGTTAGGATAAGCCAAGCGGATACTTGAAGATCCCGGCAATGTCAATAATAGTAGTAAAATAGTCAATGTATGAAACAAAATAGATGCATAGCAAGGAAGCCGCTAATCGCCTTTTAGTAATTTGGTAGTATCCTTTACTAATTTGTGGGTTTAAAGTAATTTCACAAAACTCTGGTTAAAAGCGGACTGCTGGTTGCCAGCAGAATTGCGTTGGTGTGCCTGTTATTTGTGCGCTATGCCGAGGTGCTCGTTTGTGTGTGTGTGTGTGTGTGTGGTGACCGCGCGTCAGCACTTTAAGCAAACCCTGCACTTCTGCTGCTGACTCACCTGCGCACAAACCAAAACGTGACGCCAGTCCCACCTCCTTTCACCCCACAGCACTGAATCATCGCAACCCACTCGCCGGGCACCATGCCGCTCTGATTGACAAACGGATGCTGCCACTTGCGAGCGGCAGCAGCCTTCCAATGCGCTCATTTCAACCATTCAGCGTAAGCTGGGCGGAGCCGCTGGGCTGATTGATGAGCGGGCAGATGGATCGCTGTGTGCAGAGCTGGTGCGGTCATTGTTGGCAGCATTCGGAGCCAAGCGCAGCATTGCCCAGTGACTGGCTGCAGATAGTAAAGTTGCCAGCAGAAATAATAAATAAACCCACGACTGCACAGGACGGAGGACCTCGGAGCTTATTTCTGATTTCCGTCGCTGTGTAACCAATGGATGACTCATCAGCGTTGTTGTTACTGATAACATTGTGATGAAACGCTTGGTCGCATCACCATCACTTGCTGGTGAGATGTTGGAAAATATTAGAGCAACGTCAATAAGCTCAAACTTCATGTTGACTAGATAAAATCTGCACATAATTTGCGATTTGTGGCAGTCTTCTTAGACCCCATAGCCTTGACTTCGTATTCTGGTTTAATTAAAATAACGGTGCACTTAGCTTCCTTTGTCTCATTTCAAGTAAAAAAAAGATTAGTTAAGGAAACATTAAAATATTTAAGCAATATGAAATCCATGATAATTCCTGTAAAATTATCTGCTAATTCATTGAACCCCTAAAGGGGGCTATATAAAATCCAACGTAAATATGTTAAGTATATCTTCCACAGTAACTCGTTCTTTGTGAATATATTTAACACGAGTTGGGTGACGTGCAGAAAAGTGACCAAACGTAAACACAGAATTTGCAAAGAGCATTCAACCATCAACTTATATATTGTGAGCTCATCGATAGAATCCTAGCTTCTATGTATAATAGGTTATAGGTTCAGCGCCCATTTTAGCAACTAGCATTCAAGTGCAGTTTGAAGGAGTGCTATATTGATACCTGCGGTGTTTAAAATAGGGCTTTCCATGTGCCAAGATGAATCTTAAGGAAGAATGGATATTTTTTCCCCAGTGTTATAGCTCATAACCAATCCCTCAACTATCACTAAGACTGATTGCTGTTTATGTGGCCTTAAGATATCTAAATTGGTGGCTTTGTTTCCAGGGAATATACCTCAAAAGAAGTTTATTGCCTGAAAAAGGTGGTGTGTGATATCCCAAGATCTTGAAAGTCTTTGTATAAATACAAGTCATTTTACCCCTGCCCTTCAGTTTACCAGCTCACATGACTTTGTCTGGCTCCTTCCCTTCAATGCTTTCCATTAGCAAAGCTTGCTTCTCTATCCACTGCCTTGTTTTGTCTCTGCCTTAAACATTTTTCTCAAACCTTACCTGTTCATTCATGCACGTGGTTCCCCTTTTAACAGTTAGATGTCCAGTTTTGCCTTTGAAGTGCCTTTGGACATGTTGTTAAGCCTCAAGACTGTTCTGGGGTTATCAGAGTCTAAAGATTAATCTATTCAATATCACTGCAGATAACCTTGGAGGAGGATGCTGGCCAAAAATATGTACATTTTTCATTTTCTTTGGAGACATTTCATTAGCTTTGAAACTACAAGAAATGGGAAGAGGCAGATTATTTGGTGGCAGGAGGTTATACAGTGATACTTATAGAAATGTGTACAGCTGGAATTGGCAATTGTAATATTTTATGATTTTGAACCTATTGTATAAATAAAAGTTCTCTTTGTTTTATAATCCATCTTATTGGGTACTTTATAATGTATACATTTCATCTTCTAAAGGAAAGCTCTTTGTAAATACTACTTGATCTCCAAGATAAACAAGTTAAACATGAAGCTTTTTAGTTTGCCGCTCTGTACTGATGTGACCCTGTTAGAATGTGGAACATAGAACAGTACAGCACAGTAACATCTGCCTGCACATAATCCATATTCCTCCATTCCCCGCGTGTTCATGTGCCTGTCTGTATCCTTCTTAAATGTACCTGTCGTATCTGCTTCACCACCACACCTGGCAGTGCGTTCCAGGCACCTACCACTCTCTGTGTAAAATAAAAACTTGCCTTGCACATCTCCCTTAAACTTACCTTCTCTCACCTTAAAGCTATGCACACTATTATTTGACGTTTCTACCCTGGTAAAAGACTCTATTGATGCTTCTCATAATTTTATAAACTTCTGTCATCAGCATCTGAGCCTCCAGAGAAAACAATCCAAGTTTGTATAACCTATCCTTATAGCTAATACTCTCTAATACAGGCAGCATCCTGGTGATCCTCTTCCGCACCCTCTCCAAAGCCTGCACATCCTTCCTGTAACAGGGTGACCAGAACTGCACATAATACTCCAAATATAGCCTAACCAAGGTTTTGTACAGCTGCAACATATCTTCCTGACTCTTATACTCAGTGCCTGGACTGATGAAGGCAAGCATTCAATCTGTCTTCTTTACCACCCAAACCATTGGTGTTGCCACTTTTAGGGAGCTATGGATTCAGACCCCAAAGATTTCGATTCAGATTCAGTGGTTTTTGTACCTTTATGATCCTTAAAATGGGGCTTTGAAGCATTGGAATTAACATTTAATATGTGCAGAAATTTAACCTTACTGTAGAACAAGCAAATGGCAATTGTCAATATGGCTTTTTGGACTTCTATAGAATTTATTAAGGCAAAAAATTGACACCTCTCTCATCATGGCACAATTATAGATTGGTAAATTATAATGTACTTTATAATGTATACATTTATACTTGCAGTATTCTAACAGCAGCAATGGTGTGTGTGAGATGACAGAGTTGTAGATTCTGTGACCAGCTCTGTAACTTATTGAACAAAGAAGAACTTAATTCACGCAACAAAGTTCATAACTTGTGACATATTAGACTCAAATTTCAAATGGCTACCTCTGAGAATAGTCAGATTTTATATTTTTGAATTCAAGAATAAGCATTCAGGTTTATTGGAAGAGTTGTGTTGTCTCGTGACTCCTTTTATTTGTATTAAACTGACACTCAGCAAACTTTCCAGAATGAAACAACTAGTCATTTTGGTTAAACTGATTTCCACTTGTACCTCTCCAGGATCAAAAACTTTCTTTGGCCTTGATCATTAGTGCAAGCAGCATAGTGAATTTGGGTCCCGTAAGTTTCTCTTTGATTACTAAGAAAATATCTTTTTTTTAAAGTTTTATTCAACTTTACAATTCTTTTTAATTTTTAAAATAACTATAGATGCTGCTTAACAAGGTTGTAGATTGGTAGAGTCGGGGTATCACTCTCAAAGTCATTGAGTTTCTTTAAAACATACTCTGCATATAAAATCATTGTAGTCACCTTCAGATTTAGTTGCAGTCATTATTGTAGTTTTTCATGTAACTCTGAAAGTAGTGATGGTTCTAATATAGAATCCTGGAGGGCTCTACTGAGCACACCTCACAAGTCCAACTGTCATCTATTACCATCTATGAGCTGTTTTCTGTTCTTTGACCAATTTTATCTCCATGCTGATGCTTTCCCTTTAATGTCTTTTTTTAAAATGTTATCAATATGTTCCATTGCTTTTAGAAATTGCATGTGTACAGCATCCTCCCTTCCCACTTATCACACTCCTATTAGTTCCTTGAAGAACTCCAATTAAATTTGTTAAACGTAACTTCCTTTAACATATTCACAACAGCTAATCTTAATTTCCAAGTCATCCTAAGTGTGACTTAATACATTTTAGTTTATTTAGATTAAACCATTGTAAAATGTAACCAAAATTAACTGCAAGTGCTTTAAAGTGCTCTCAATGCTCTAAAATCAAATCGTTTTGATGTGTTCTAAGGGGTTATCTTGTCATTGACATGAGAGACAAAAGCAGATATTCATACATTTAGAGTAATATTAAATAGGCCAGCGCTCTTTTCTCATAAAAAATATTTCTCTTGTTTGATCAGATTGATACACAGATAATATTTTCACTTACAGGTGATAGCAGAATAGAAACCAAAAATATAAACCAGGCATTGGTAAATCCAATAGTAAGTTCAGGAGAAACCATGCTACACAGAGGGTGGCTACAAGGTGAAATTTAGTACCACAGGGAATAGTAAAGGGAATAGCAAGTGGCATTCAAAGAGAAGGGAGAAAGGAATAGAAGAACATCCTGATATGGTTAGATGAAGAGGGGTCATTAAGTACATAGTTGTATGGCACTGTGTCATTTTCTCAGAGTCCTTAAGCACAAGGATAACTTTAGTTCCTGGGGGACAACCTGGCAGCCAAGACAAATTATCTCTGTGACACTGGGGAAAGGTAGGAATGAAGGATATTAAAGTACATGGCACAAGAGAGGCAACAACAACTCTGCACTCTAGTACGTAATGCAAATTTCTGGCAAGTTTAATTTTCCCATTGTTATCAGCATGTAAACTGCTCAACAACTTGCACAAAAATAAATACCAAATAAGTTATGAATGACCTCAATATGCTGGATAGTTTATTAGCATCTAAAATATGGCAACTCCCTATTTCAGGAAATTGCTACACATATGCATTCTTCGTGAATTAAATTTAGACTGGTACTCAGCAGGATAGCACCCACTATATGATGACTTTTTTTTCCCCTGTAATGCTGCTCAACTTCTCCAGCCCAGAAAGGAACAATTGAAGCTATGAAGACCTTGCAGGCAGTGAATTGTTCTTTGGAGGTGTTTTAAAAGATAAGCATTTTTTTCTAAACTTCCATTTCAGTTCGTTTTTCTTGTTTGCACAATCTTTCTTTCTCTTTCTCCATAGCTTCTTCAGTACCTGGTTTGACGCTAATTCTCACTATTTTGTTCACTGTCTTTTTTTGTTCATTAGAATCTTTAATTCTCTTTGGTTAATGAGGTAGATTATTCATTCCATGTTTCACCTAGGTCCTTGATATACTGTTGAAGTTGTGGCACTACTATCAACTTGTACTTAAAACAATTTGTGATGCAAAATTATGTAAGCTGACAGTTGAGAGAAAATGTGCGTGTAATGGTGTAGGCTCAGAAATACCTCAGTCTAGCAAATTCAAGGCCTGAGTTTTATATTTGAGCAAAATGGCTAATTTAGTAAGTGGAGTCTTTCAATTACCAGACACATTCCTCTCTGTGATCACACACTAAGAATTACTTCTGTTGTTTTTGATTTTTAATATTACATGGTGGTAGTGGTGGAAATAAGAGGGAACACATTATTGGAACATTTTATAAAAAATAGAAACCACGAATTATGCTTCTGGGCAAGTTTTCTGTCCAGGAGCAGGAGCCTAGCTAAAAATAATTGGTAGATTTATTTAAATATTGCACTGTGAGCTACTCCATTCTCGTCAATAATAAAGAAGCCCTTTCAAAATATACTAGCAGATATTTTGGTCTGACAAAGAAACAGGTTCACCAGCTTCTCTTTCTGCAAGCCACACATTTCATCTGAGCTTATCTCGTCCATATTGCATTTATGCATTTGTAGTGGTATTCTGTATCCTGAATACATTGAAATATCAGTTGTCATTTTTTTCAAAGCATTGCTTGTTATCTGAACATTGCCTTCAGTGAAGTGAATAAATTCAATTTTGCTGGGGAAGCTGCAGGTGGATTCTGAGAAATTAAAGTGTGTGTGGGAAAACCAGGTTTGGTCAACTACTGTCTAAATATCTAAGATCATAGAACTGAATTACAGTCATGCCTCTGGTGACACAGCCATTTATTACCACTCATTGGCTTTAGATGCTTTTGCAGGGGAATTTAAAGCCATTTCCTTTCAATAATATTCAATGTTCGTGACTCCACTTTGAGATGAGTGTGGAATAAATCTTCTTGTTGAATTATTTGGAAAAATTGTTGGTGAGGATTAAAAATCCAATTGGGATTGATTATTTCTCGTGAAAATGCTTTTCAGGATTGCAGTGCATAGGAATATAAGAAACAGGAACGGGGTGGGCTACATAGTCCTTCAAACCTGCTCTGCCATTCCATAAGATCATAATTGATACCATGCCTTTGCAAAGTTCACTTTTCTGTTTAATCCACATTTCTACTGATACCTTCAGTGTCTGAGAAATCCGTCAATCTCAGGCTTGAATATACTCAATGTCTGAATAGTCACAATCTAATGAGATGTAGAATTAAAAAAATGCTCTGGA
The DNA here is from genome assembly GCA_030265395.1 of Rhina ancylostomus. Classification (NCBI taxonomy): domain Eukaryota; kingdom Metazoa; phylum Chordata; class Chondrichthyes; order Rhinopristiformes; family Rhinidae; genus Rhina; species Rhina ancylostomus. The sequence goes on from JARFYF010000002.1 coordinate 38,109,246, forward strand.
TAAAGAAATTTCTTTTCATTCATAAATGTCTAATCCCATATCCTGAGGTGTTGTGCTCTACTTCTGGACTGTACTGATAGAGGAAGCAACTTCTCACCATCTACCTGGCCAACCTCTCAAAATCTTATGTCTCAATGAGATCACCACTAATTTTCCTAATCTCCACTGAGCTGAGGCCAATCTAGTACTCCCCTCAATCCAGGAATTGGTTGTGTGAGTCATTCTAATACTTATTCAGCTGGGCTGTTATAGCAATTAATAAACCAAAACTATATATCAGAGAGAGCCAAATAAAATTTCAATTTTCAGGGAGAATTTGAATACCTAGCTATAGATATTCAGGTACCACCTAATGGTTCAGTATGTAGGATTTGATTAATAGATATGTATATAAATTTGAGATAGACCACAGTGCACTCTGCATAGCACTATCAACAGAGAGGTATGTGGGTAATTTTCTAGGCAATATTTCTTTCATCCTCCACTTCTGAAACCGAGCAGGATTGTTAAGTGATATCTCCTCAAGTACCTGTGTGTTGTGACATCGAATATTGGTGCGTGGTTGTTGATCTATTTTTAAGACTTTCTTTTCAGAAAATTGCTTACATAATTTGATTTTGTTTCTGTGCTTCATGTTCTGTTTTGTAGTCTCTATTAATAAACACAAAATTGCTTATAATCTATGAAAGAATACATATTTGTTTATCATTTAATAAAGTTCATTCTTCCTATTCTCAGATTCTCACTGTACCTCTTAATTAAATAACATTTGGATTTGAGAGCACTAGTCAGTTTAGCAATTAAAGGTTGAATTATGCCATCTATTGCCATCTTTGTAAAATAATGCATATAACCTTCTTTGAGATTAAAGGTATGAGTACTTATTAAATGGTACTGTACATGCAATTTTGAAAAGTTGTACTGTATATAAAAAGCAGAAAGTTTTGAAAAATCTCAGATGATAGGTCATGAACGTGAAACGTTATCTCTATTTTTCTCTCTGCAGATGATGCCTGACTGGCATTTTCTGTTTTTATTTCAGATTTACAGTAACTCTGGTATTTTAAATTCTTAATGTTTAGGGAAGATATTATTTAAGTATGATGAGGGGTAAAATTTAACCTTGACAATGAGCCTGATCTAGGACTGGGATCCTGATTTAGTTGTGTTTTACAATCATTTTAAAATTGATTATTGTTTTTAGGAAAATAAACACCATAAGATGCTGAATGTTCCTAATCTGAAATGGTGTCATATTCAATCATATTACTAATGGACAAGTGTGGAAAATCTTTTGAAAAAGGACAGGTTATGAAGTTGATCTGGTCTTTAGGCATTTCTGCACATACAGTCAATTTGAATCAAGTCTGGAACTACAATTGCACAGATGAAGCAAGGTCCAGAATTTTCAAATATATGATAAATTACTTAAAAATACTTGGAGACAATAATCAGAAATTAATGCATGGTATTAATAAAATAATTGGGGTGGAATGATAGAGGATATGCAAAATATCTGCGGTCATCTTATTTAGTGGCAAATTGCCATAAGGGACTGTATGGCCAACTCCTGGTTCTAATTCTTACTGTTGTTCATTCTCTCAGAATTCCAGTGTGCTGTGTCATTAAGTGAAAATGGATCCACAACTGTGATATTCTGGGAACAAAAGTTCCTGATCTTGATTATAGTTGCAAAAGGGAACCAAGGCACTTTGCAGAGAGTTTGCAGGGACAGACAATAAAACAAAGGGCTTGCCACTCAGTGTTATTATTCTTCATTTTCCATTCTTTAGTCAAAGGGTGACATTGGTAAAAAATCTGGGAAATGGAACACCTCACCATTCTCTTGATCAGGATGACAAGCAGAAACTCAAATAAAACTGAAGTAAACTTTTCTGAAAGCTATAAAGTTAATTGATTTAACAGCAAATATGTACTTTTTATACCTCTAGTCTGCCTTTACTTGAATTACCTTCTCCAATCTACAGATTTCTTTTTTATGCTCCCATTTCAACTACTTAAATTTGAGAAACACACTTTTGCACATATCTCTCTGCACCAGTTGGAATTACGTTATATGTCTCAGGTAAGGTACAGTATATTTAAGATCCATTCAGGGGCCTAATAAATCCTTATATTTTACTGTAAAATAATGAATAAAAATTGCCACCAATTCCTGAATTCTGCTCTTAGAATTAAAATATTTGCTTCTATCTGCACAAACAAAATCCATTGCATCTTGTATCACCTTGGGAGTTTGAAGTCAATAATTGCCCCTGTAGATTTTAAGCTGAAGTAGGCATTTGAGTTAAAGAAGATATAGACATGGATTTTATAGTCTGTGGCAAAGTGATAGCACTTGATGCTCACAGCAAAGAAAGTTTCACATAGATCCAATAAACACTGTTGCATGATATTTACCTTTCTCAATGTTGTTTGAGGTCAAGCATCAGATCTCTCTGATCCCTCGTACCAGTAGCAGTAATAATACAAATGAGGCTTAGCTTTTGATTGTAATGAACAGTGTCTACAGATGGCAACTCAGGAGGTAAAGACAGAAAAAATCCAGCAATTATGAAGTAAAAATTTCCAGATACACATGAGCTTAAAGTAGAAATTAGAAAATTATAAATCGATTTTTAAAAATTTTCTTAATTTAAAATGTGCTGAATTTTATTGGAGGACTTGACAGCCTCCCAAGGTGTTTTTCTTAGGGCCAGAAAATGTGCTAGTACATTATTAAAATATCACTGAGACCTACTGCTATAAAGCGTAGCATTTCCAGGGACTTTTCCAATAGGAATAGATTGTAAATGTCTGAAGTTCTGGTTGGTTTACTGATTGCTGTTGATTACCTGGGAGAAACTTGCAAAATAACGCATCCTACAGACTTACAGAGAATCAGTCAGTAAAAATTTTAGTTTTCTGTATTGAACTGCATGTGTATATTCTAAAAGTTGGTATCAGATTTTCTCCATTATGGCAGTGAATACTGACAGCTTCATCATTATTTTATGTCATGGATTCTAAGCAATTTGTGCCTCTGAAGTGATATAACCTTTCACATTCTGAATTGGGTCATTAGTTTGATGTTTTTGTCTGGCACTAACCGTCCTATTAAAGTTATTTAAATAATGGATGTGGAAATGTTAAGTAACATAGAGTTTAAATAATGCTATATTAAACAGATAATTTAACCAAGTTTGTGTTTTATGACTTGGAGTTCATTTGCGAAATTTGAACACACATAGCACTTTCCTGATCATTTATAGTTAATGGTTGGAAAATGTTACTGCGTCCATATCATTGTGTCGAAGGTTAGCTAATTCACATAAGACACCCCTTGCTATATGTGCTGGAATGCAATGGTAGGAGCATAATTGGAGCATTCCAGCACTGAATACTATCTGGGACATGTAATCATATCGAGACAGCTTGTAACCAATATAGTGAATCATCTAGTTCAATGCAAGGAGGCCCAGAAGTAAAAATTGGTCCATTTGCAATGCAATTTAAGAGCTCATACATCCTCCTAATAAAATTGGGACCTCTAATTTAGACCTAGATCAATGCAATCTTCATTGCATTGAAGAGAAATTAGCACAGTGAAAAAAAAATGAAAACATTAATGAGACAGAAAGGCAGATAATCATTATTTTACATCATGGATTCTAAGCAATTTGTGCCTCTAAAGTGATATAATTTTTCACATTCTCTGGAGATAATGTATGCTGGTTGTTATCTTCCAAAATCTGTAAGGTTCTAGGACATATCCCATGTACCATAGAAAACATCCTTTCTAGATGCGTCACAGCTTGGTATGGCAACTGTTCTGCCCAGGACTGCAAGAAACTGCAGAGAGTTGTGGACGTAGCCCAGCACATCACGGAAATCAGCTTCCACTCCATGGACTCTGTCTATACCTTTTGCTGCCTTGGTGAAGCAGCCAGCATAATCAAAGACCCTACCACCCGGATCATTCTCTCTTCTCCCGTCTCCCATCAGGTTGAAGATACAGGAGCCTGAGGGCACATACCACCAGGCTCAAGGACAGCTTCTATCCAACTGTTGTAAGGCTATTGAACAGTTCCTTTATACAATGAGATGAACTCTTGACCTCACAATCTATCTTGTTATGACCTTGCACCGTATTGTCTACCTGCACTGCACTTCCTCTGTAGCTGTGACACTTTACTCTGTACTCTGTTATTACTTTTACTCTGTACTGCCTCAATACCCTGTGTAATGAATTGATCTGTATGAACAGTATGCAAGACAAGGTTTTCACTGTACCTCGGTACAAGTGACCATAATAAACCACAACCAATGGATTGGAAAGCAGCATATGTAAACCCACTATTTAAGAGAGGATAGAGAAGGACTAGTTGGCTTGGCATCAGTAGGAAGGAAAATGCTGGAATGTATTATAAATAAAGTTAACAAGACACTTAAAAAATAATAAAAAGATTAGTTTGAGCCAGCATGAAGTTATGAAAGGGAAATTATACCGACAAATCTGTTAAAATTAGTGGAATAGAGAAGAATAAACCAGTTGATGAGGTGTAATTGGACTTTTAGAAGAGGTTATTAAACAAAAGTAGTGTATGGCATTGGGATTAGTATACTAGCACAGATTGACAATTGGTTAATGGACAGAGAACAGAGTATACAGGTAATTTTCAGCTTGAGAGGCTATGACTAGTGGAATACAATAGGGATCCATGTTGGGGCCCTAGCTGTTCACAATCTATTGTTGATGATTTGGATTATGGGACCATGTATAATATATCCAAGTTTGCTGATGATATAAATTGGGGTTGCAGTGTGGGTTGTGAGTAGAACACAGATAGGCTAAGTGAATGGGCAAGATATGACAGATGGAATGTGATATGGAAAAAATGTGAGATCATCCTGTTTAGTAGAAAAATAAAAAGTGCAGGGCATTTTTTAAAAGGTGAGGTATTGAAAGGTGTTGGTGTTCAGAGTGACGTGGGGAAATTTGTACATGAATCACTGAAAGTTTACATGCAAGTTGAGCAAGCAGTATGTCAGTCTTTGTAGCAAAGGGGACTTGAGTACAAGAATAGAGATGTCTTGCTCCATTTTGAGCCCTAGTGAGACTGCACCTGGGATATTGTAGAGAGGAATTCATCAAAGGTTCATCAGATTTGGTAGGTTTGTTATATAAGTTTGATAGACTGGGTGTGTACAGTCATGAGTTGAGAAGAATGGGAAGTGATCTCATTCTTAAATTGCATAACAGAGTATAGATGCATGGATGATGGTACCTGTACCTCATGCATCTAGAACCAGGGGGTCAGTGTTAAAAAAAAAGAGGCGGGCTATGCAGGATAGAGATGAGAAGACATTTCTTCACCAAGGGGATG
>JARFYF010000002.1:38121462-38133739 GCA_030265395.1 Rhina ancylostomus
TAGGACTATATTCGTTGGAGTGTACGTAGAATGGGAACTAATGATTTGAGACATACAGGATTCTGTCTGAGGGGGATTGACAGGATGGATGCTGAAAGTATGTTTCCACCAGTGGGAGTATTTGGAGCTAGGGGGCATAGTTTCAGAATAAGGCAATGCCTTATTTTGGATGGAAGTGAGGAGGAGTTTCTTCTCTGATAATTATGAATCTTTGTAATTCTGTATCCCTGACAGTTGTGGTGACAGAGTCATTACGTATATTAAAAGTGGAGACATTTAAACAATAAGGTGTCCAAAGGATATGGGGAGAGAATGGGACAGTGGTTTTGGTACCAAATGTGAATCAGCCATGATCCTGCTGAATGGTAGAGATTGCTTGAGGGGTTGACTGGCCTACTTCTGCTCCTACTTCTTATGTTTTTGTCACAGTGAAATGTGCATCCCATTTGCCAATAAATATCTGATAGTATCATGGGCTGCTCTTGTTAAGGAGATGGATTAGTCTGGGAAATTCCTGGGAATGTTTTCAGCCTTATGGCTGGCCAGCTAATATTGCTAAAAATGTTTAGTTTTCTATTTTTTGTGAACTTCCTGACCATACACTCAATATTGCTGAAGCCACAAGGACACCAGTAATATCTGGCATCCCGCACCTACTCCCCCGCCACAATCCCCCTTGGGGCCCGTGCACCTCTGATTAGGAACCAGTGTTGTAGATGCACAAGATTTTCTCATGCTTTTTTGAAAGATATTCTTCATGTACTGCTACTCCTTTGTTATATTCCCCAAATAGAGGGATTAGCTAGGCTGGATTTATTCTCACTGGAATGTAAGAGGCTGAGGGGTGACTTTATAGAGTTTTATTAAATTATGACGGGTATAGATAGGATAGATAGCCAGAAGTTCTTTCGCAGGGTAGGGGAGTCTAGAACTATAGAAAGCGCCAGTTTAGGGTGAGAGGGGGAGAAATTGAAAGGAGATCTGGGGGGGGGGTAATATTTTTAAACAGAATGTGGGAAATATCTGGAATGAGCTGTCAGAGGAGGTAGTAGAGAAAGATACAATTACAATGCTTACAAGGCATTTGGACACATACTTGGATAGGAAAGGCATAGAGGGATACACGCCTAATGCAGGCAAATGGGATTAGTGTCAAAAGGTGTCATGGTCAGCGTGGATGAAATGGGCTAAAAGGGCCTGTTTCTGTGCTGGATCTTTATATGATTCCATAAACAGCTGAATAGTTGTCTTCCATTATCAGATATATCAATAATAGATAGAGAGTAACAAACAAACTTTGTGCTTTTGTTGCAAATAAGACCTGTCCAAGTGAGAATACTGCATGTGGAGCAAAAAAGACAACAAAAACTAGGGAAAGGAAACCAAATCCAGTCAAAGAGAAGATTGGGACAAATTCAGACGAGATAAACTGTTCTTTCTCGAATGTTAAATATTGTGAAAAAGGAAGAATAAAGATCTTGTGTGTAGGCATGTAGTTTACATGTGTGTTTGGCAGGGTGGTTATAAGGAGTAGTGGTCACTTCTGATTCCTGGGTCTTTTGGAAAGTAAAATAATTTCATTTTAAAAAAGAGAAGCACAAATTTGTGGAAAAAAAGAAAGTTCTGAGGAAATGACTGAAGGATAGAACCAAATGGATTGGAATTTTAAAGAAGTAGCGTGGGTACATTGGCTGAATGGCCTCTTTCTGTACCATGAGATTCCCTTACCGGTCTCATGATATTAATATATCCAGAGCAGGGACACTCATTCTTCCATGTACTGCTTGGGAGAACAGTTTATGTGATGGATGTCTGATTTCATGCACTATTGTTCTCGTTTCATACTTGAGTTTAGTGATAAGGTGAATATGGATTTGAAGAAAAATAATAGTATCTTGCAGCAAAGGCCAAGATAGATGGAAACAAAGAATTGTGATATAAATGACAATTCTGCAAGGACAAAATAGGACACTAGAGAGACAGTTTGCTGCTGTGAAATGTTCCAGATCATTCAAGAGCATGAATTTGGGAGGCCAATCTGACCCAGGTTTGAAACCTAATTAACTACATCAGTTGTTGAATTATTTTTGTGCCATTCCTGTCTTCTTCATACTGTTCACTTGAAATTTTACGAGCCTATGTCCGTGGTCATTAGCACATTTTGTATGCATTATATATATTGATATATGTTGTCTTCGATAAATTGTGGCTCATATGATGCAGCTGGAAAGTGTGCGGGGACTGTCTGCTTCCTGTGAGATTTGTACAGGTGGTCGGGGGAGGTACAGTGAAAGGGCATTGCACCCACTTCCTTTGTCGTACATAGTGACATACTGTAATCCACTGGCCGATTACAAGGCTGATTCTTCAGCAGGTTTCATTTGTGGTAGCTTCTTGCTGCTTCTGATTTGCCTTTTGTAGGTGTGTGACTAAATTTGTGGTTAAATGTGCCCATTTTGGTTTGAAGATCTTCAAATCAATTTGAATTTTAAGTTCTTCCTTCTGCTGTGCAGCCCACCAGCCTTCAGAATTTTTCCATTACCTCTCAAATTAAAATTGTAAGAATAAAAAAAGCTCTGCACTGTATTATTAAAGCAACATTTACAAGGTTTATGTTTATCCAAGTTATTTTGTGTACCTGAAATTCAAACACCTCTGAATTCTTTCAGACGCAGGAATCTGATCCAGGTTAATTACAGAAAATGTTAGAAACACTCAGCAGGTCAGGCAGCATCTGTGGAAATAAAGAGTTAATATTTCAGTGAAAGTCCTTTCACCAGATCTGATGAAGGGAGAAATCGAGTTAGTTTTAATTTGCCAAGACGATTGGGGGGTGGGGGGTGCGCAGGGATAGGAGAAAAGGGATATGTCTGAAAGGGTAGAAGGTACAGGGTAGCAATGGTGATAAGCTGTTGATGAAGCCATCTGGTTGATAGATTATTGAGGACAGTTAAAGAAAGAAAATCATAAAAGGGACATGTAAATATTGTGAAATGCAGATCAGAGCCACAGGAAATGCCCAGCAGATCAGGCAGCGTCAGTAGAGATGAACAAAAAAACTGAGTTAATATCACATATGAATGACCTGTAGCAGAACTGGAAAGTTCTGACACAAATGAGAAAATGAGTTACCTGAAATTGTTGAATCTGATGTTGAGTCCCAAAGGCTGCAATGTGCCCAGATAGAAGATGAGGTTCTGTTTGTCAAGCTTATGCTGGGCCTTGTTGGTGTAGAACAGGAAGCCACAGACAGACAGTTCAAACTGGGTGTGGAACTGGTCAGTTCTGCTGCAGGTTATCCACCTCTGATATCAACAGTTTATCATCATAATAATTCTGGCTCCACACCAACAGAGAAAGTCCCTTTGTCCTATTCATCATTCCCCCAACCTCTCTGCGACTTAGACTTAACTTGCATTCTCTCTTTTCTAGTTCTAAAGAAGGTACTTAAACCTGAAGAATAACTCTGTTTCCTTTTCCACAGATGTTACCTGACCTGCTGAGTATTTCCAGCAGTTTTCTGTTTTTATTTCACTTTTCCTGCATCTGTAGTTTTTATTTTCATTTGGGGTTAATGTTGTTGGAAATACTGAGGACTTGTAAGACAGAGATGAGGAAGAATTTTTTTTCTATTACCTGCAGTAAAAGGAATAGAAGTATTATATTGTGTGATAAAGAATACACATTGTGCAGTTATACAGTAAACCCATAACTTCCAAAGGGAATACTATTCCAGAAATGCTTGCCAAATATTGATAAAATGCTGATATCATTTTTATCCAAGAATGGAAGTCAAAAAAGGTACAGTATGTATAAAATGTAGAGAATAACAATGTGACAGTGTTAATAAAATTGCCTTAACACATATTGACAACATAACTTGTTGGTGACTCTGCTGTTTCCTGCTTCATTGGTAGCCACCACTACTAGCTGCCATAGATGGTGAGAAAAGTCAGAAGCTAGTAAATCTTCTCCCTGTATGGTTGCAGTAAATCAAAAGCAAACCACTCTTGTTTGACAGGCTGAAACCTGCAAGTCATTCATCGCACCACTTTTATTGATAGAAACGCCAGATGGAAAAGCATCATTTGGGTTGGGATAATCATTAAAATTCCACGAGTAAGGAAAATTATGAATTGCTGATTAATATGGGGATTTCTTATTCAGTGATTGTTCCAGAGTGAATATGAGCACTTTTTGGCTGATTCATTTTATCTAATCACACAGATGCTTGACCAAGTTTTTGTTTTCGATTTTAAATAGTTGGTTTAATTAGTCTGAGTGGGAAAGGGAACCAGAGGTGAGCAACACAGATTAGCTCAAGTACAATTAATAGGTTTTATTTTCAAAATTTAGTTTGATTGCTGGCAAAATAATATGTTAATTTATTCCTATTACAATATCCCACTAAATTTCTAGAAGCTTTTGTGTCCATGGAGAGATCGACCAAGATTTTGCAAAACTGTAAACGTTAAAAATGTGAAAGTTAAGGTTTTAGTGTATACCAATAATATAGTATATAGGATTTGTAATATTTGGGCACTAATATAAAATTACACTGCTCACATGTAGAATTGAGCAAAGTATAAGTGAAAGGATTTGTTTATTGAATGTTCTTGAGAATGTAGATTTCTTTCTTCCAGGATTATCTTGTTAATAGGTACCATAACCAACTTGATTAGGTTAGTTTTGGATCTGCTAAAGGATGAGATTTGAGGTTTGCCTTTGTCTGCTGTTCATGTAGATGAACCTTGTAATAGACCATTGCTTTTAATTTTTTTTACATTTCCTCATATCTGGCATTCTGATGCAGAACATCTTCAGCAAGCTCCCAATTTCATATTTCTTGTAATTCTCTTTATATTTGCTTCCTAGTAAAGAAACTAATAATTGACATATATGGTTTAGAATATTACATCATTTTTCAGAACATTTCAAAATATTTTATGTCCAGTTAAGTATTTTTTAAGTCAAAAGTAGAGAATACTGGAAATAGTAGGCAGGATAGCATTTGTGGAGAGAAAAATAGAGTTTTAACTCAGTGATATTTCATCAGTTCTGGTGAAAGGTCATGAACCTGAAACATTAATTTTGTTCCTGTCTTCACAGATCCTACCTGTTCTGTTCTGTATTTCCAGCATTCCCCCTTTTTATTTCAGATTTCCTGCATTAGCAACTGTTTGGTTTTGAAAATACTTTCTGGATTGTGGTCAATGTTTGCCTATTGGTACTAATCTGGAAATGCTTTACTCCATGTGATCTCAGTAGCTAAAAAGACTCAAACCTGGCTAACGCTTGGATGGAAGTCTGCCAAGAATGCCTAGTGCAGTAGACTTTACCTGAAGAGTGGATGGGCACCACCAGGTCACTTCACCCAAAAACCACCTCAGAACCACCTCATACCTCTGGCCTGATTGTCTTTCTGATCGGTATGTTTGTATGTAAGCTAATGGTTGAGACAGCCTTGAGACTGATTTTGGCTTTGAGTCAATGTATGTAGATGAAAAAACTATCTTCTGTACTTGTCATTTTGAAGTTCAAATTTTCATTTAATATTACTCTTCTGAGATTCTCATGTATTTGAGTTTAACATCATATTAGTAGCATCAGTGTCTCTTTTGTCATATTCCCTTTGTTAGACAGTTGAGATTGGCTTCATTTACGCCACAGTAAAGAACTAAAATTACACAATTTGGAAAGATTATTTGGGCTAAGAGCTTTACTGTCTAAGTCATTTTAGTAATCTTCCTTTGGATCCAAAAGGTCAGCACAACATTGTGGGCCAAAGGGCCTGTATTGTGCTGTACTTTCTATGATTCTACGATTCGAAAAACTTTATGCTTGTGCTTTTATTTCCCCCTCACTCACCTTCCCATTTGGATCAGAATAAATTACAGATTGAAACATCAATGCACAGGCAATAAAGAGCTTCAGGGTGTTTTTAAAGTGGAGGCATCCATTAGGTTTATTCTGGCTCAGTGCTGCTATGCACTGCCCAATGACCAGAGTTTTGCTCTGTCTTGGATGCACTCACTATTTACCACAAGACGGAGCATTTGCTGATAGCTCTCATTGCTCCTTTGTAGGGATGTCCCCTAACATTTTGTGGAGGGTTGGTTCCCATGGGATTTGTGAAAACAAATTAAGAACAAGTGAGAGGTTTCTGCCAACTGGGAACTTGTTTGACTCTCAGGAAAAGTAGCAAAGAATGGATTAAAAAATTGTCAATTTTTACACTTGATCTCTGCAATGTTTTCTTTCATTCTAAACAGTGGCATTTTGTTTGTTTTCTAAAGATTTAAAATCAGCTAAAGCAGTTGGATTTGGATTTCCCCAGGATTTCCAGCAGTTGAATTGTTCGGCAATTTCTGAAAATGGATTGACGGAAACTATCAATGTATTTTCATTGCCAGAGTTTCTGCATTGGTCTTTGCCATAAAAAGAGAAATACAGGAATTTTGTTTTACTTGTTTTTCGAACAGTGAGTCAGCACGAGTGTGCTGTAGAAAGATTCAAAGTATTGTAACACTAGAACATGGTGTAAGTAAATTTGTGTGGACGTTTTGTAATGCTTTCAAAATAAAGTTTCTTTAAATTATTACTATTTTCTGCCATGTTATCAGTAGGCAGCAAATCCATGCTGAATGCTATAAGTACTACTTGTATTTTTCACAAGTCATGTCTTGTGATGACTACATGGCAATCAGCGCTTATTGCTGTTTAGCCGGTTTTTGAATGTCGTTTGTACCTTGCGATTTAATTACATTTATCTCATGCTCTTGGCATTTGCTCATATTGCCAACCAGGTAATAGTGGTTTTATTTTTCCCGTCTTTGTTCTATTCCCCCTATCCCCTCCCCTAATGAAGGGCTTGCTTCTACAAGTATACAGTTTTACGACTGGTACCAGCTCTTTAGTACCTTCATCTAGGTGGCCATAGTCAATTTTTGAGTCATGAAAGCGAAAGACATCATTTTCTTCAACCATTTGATTATAGCTCTTATCTGATAACGTTTAATGTACTTCTGAACAGTGATCAGTAAGTAATGATCCAGAACAGGCAAAAGGACATTTTCTTTCCTATCCTTAACAAAAATATGCAGAGGAAAAGCTGAACATATTTAAATGATTAATATTTCATGTGTAAGAAAAATTGGCAAATGGAGGTCTTGCTCTTTGCATCTATGCCTTTATGAACCTTTTCTCTCTGTCACAGCAGATTCTCATTCTTCTTCGTGAAGTTTACTATCATCTGCCTCACTTCAGGTTGCTTATCGCAACATTTGTTGAACAGTTAACACAGTTGCACTTTTTTAACCTTTTTTTCCCACCCATTTCAAACCCTGAAAGTGAACTTGAACCATACTCTCATTTTGACTTTTCCCCTAATGAGCTTCCTGCCACCATCTCCTTTTAGAGGTCTGTGGTGTTCCATCAGACTCCTGCTCATTAAATCCCTGGGTTTAATATTTAGTTTATAGATGATAGTCCCTTCCTGTTTGTCATCATAAATCATCTGACTTCATATTACACTATGTTCTATGTCAACTGATGGTGGTTAACTGTCAGTTCCAACTTAACTGGCTTATTTTTCACATCTCCAACCCTTCAGCTTTTTGCTCAAAATTTTGACCACTTGAATATCCAGGTGTCTCCTGCAATAAGATTCTCTTTCTCGTTACCTGGAGACAGCTTATTATTAAATTCAACCTTTATTTGATCTTCCTATTTCCCCAACATAGCTGATTTCTTTGACGTCCCTGCCTTTCTCAGTCCCATCCTTGCAACTGAATTCGCCAATCAAATACATGACTACCTCTTTGACTTAATCAGCACATATAAGTTTGAGACCTATGAAATCTCTATCACTGATTAACCCGCTGATTATGACCTCATCCATTTTCTCCAGCCTGTTATGCGATGTACTTCTGACATGGCATTAAAACCCAGGAATATTTACTGCTTGATTTTGTCACTCTTATCGAATCTTATTGAATTCTTATCGAATTCTGGCTGTCAGCTTTAAAATTACATAATTGGTCTGTTGATCTTTTCCACCACCACATCATCGCCTTGTTTAATGCCCCAGCTATTAATAGACAATCTTCACCATGCTGCTGAGTGAAACAGTCATCACTGTGACTTCATGACTGTTAACTGTAATGGAATAACAGTTTGCAAGAGTGAGTATTATCAGATCTGGGTCAACCTAGGGTCGTCAGTTCTGTTTGGTTTTGTTCATGGAGATTTCTTCATGTGACATATTGTGTCAGCTGTGATTATTCTGATGTAATTTGTCATATGATAACAACATAGACTGACTCCTAACCAAAACCTGAATGGTCCAGGCCAGCTTGATCATGTTTGGATTCGGTTTTGGCCTCATACTCCATTTCAGGTCTTGATGGCATGAAGGACTTCCTCTTCCCCAGCTACTGTCTCACCAGTAACCTTCTGCCACAGAATCTGCCCCTACCACATATAATGCCTGGGGGAGGGGAAGGTTGTTTTAGCACAAGCATAGGCATACTCTGCCTACCATGTGGCGGGAGGAAGGCCTGAGTTCTTCAAATTTGTCATGCTGGCTGGTTTGATCCCCATGTGTGTATCCTTTAAATTGTATCAATCCATGGCATGAGCATACATTGGCTATTCACATACTGATGGATAGATCTATCTCCAGGATTTCACTTGGTAGTCTTTAGGAGATATAATTTAAGTGAGGGATGTAAGAAAAAAACTTGAATTTACATCTAACATAACCTTTTGTGTTCCAAAGTAATGGCATGCTTTGGAACACAATACAATCCACTCTTATTCTGCAGGCAGCATTGGAAAATCCAGCAAATGCCAACATAATGAATGACAAGATAATCAATCCACCTCAAGATGCTGAGTGAGGAATTTGTTTGGCTCTAGCATGTCATGGGTTCTTTTACGTACATCAGAGAAACCTTCATTGACTGTGCTGCATTATCAGAGGGGCTCCACTGAAATTTTGGCCTAAATTATATTACAGTTACTGAAATGGGTTTAAAGGAAGCGGGGAAAGAAAAGCAATAGTGAATCTTAACTTTGGCTATAAGAGGAAATTCAGGATACACTGACCTCAATCCTTTAATGCCCATTGGATAAGGAGGTGGTGCCAGTGGAGTGGTGGCAAATGCTACTCCCTTGTTTTTATGAAAAAAAGGACTAAAGCCCAGCAACTATAGGCCAATTAGTTTAACCTCAATAGTGGGAAAGCTTTAAGAAAAGTTGATTCAGGGCATGGTTAATAATCAGGGAGGAAAAAGAATTAATTAAAGCAAGCCAATACCGATTTAAGGAAAATTAATTAAACATAATTTGCTAGAATTTTTTGATGAGCTAATTTTGATGAGTTGGTGAGGGTAATGGTAGTTGATATGATATACATGGTCTTTCAAAAGGCTTTTGATATGTTACCACGTAGCAAAGTTAAAGCATGAAGCATAAAAGGGACATTGATAGCATGGATAGAAAGTTGGCTAAGCAGCAGACAACAGAGAATTATGATGAATATTTTTTTTTGACCTGGAGAAAGTTAATAAGAGGATAATTTGCCCGAGATTAGTATTACAACTATTGCTTTTTTTTAATATTAATAGCCTAGCGTTTTCAGTACGAGCCACAATTTTTAAATCTGCAGGTAACACTAAACGTGGCAGTATTGTGAACTGTGAAGAGGCTAGTGATACATTGTGGCAGAATATTAAGCAGGCTGGTGGAATGCAGATGTGTGACAACTGAAATGTAATGAAGAAAAAAGTGATGTGATGCATTTTCATAGGAAGAATGAGGAGAAACAATACTGTTCTAAAAGGGGTTCAGTAGCAGAGAGACTTGAGGCTATTTAAGATTAAGATCTTTATTAGTCACATGTACATTGAAACACAGTGAAATACATCTTTGCATAGAGTGTTCTGGCCCTCAAGTGTTGCCACGCTTCTGGCGCCAATATTAGCCCGCCCACAACTTCCTAACCTGTATGTCTTTGGAATGTGGGAGGAAACCGGAGCACCTGGAGGAAACCCACGCAGTCACGGGGAGAACATGCAAGCTCTTTACAGCAGCGGAAATTGAACCTAGGTTGCTGGTGCTGTAATAACATTACACTAACTGCTACAGTACAGTGCCTGCCGTAGTGTTTACAGTTGTGGGTTCACAGTTATTGAATGTGGTAAGGTAAGTTGAGAAAGCAGTTAATAACGCATACACTGGAATTTATCAATAGAGGCACAGAGTATAAAAGTAAGGAAGTCATGCTGAAATATTTATAAAACACTGGTCTGGCCACAACTGGAGTATTGTGTTAATTTTGGTCACTTCATTATAGGAACGATATGAGGGCATTAGTGAGGATCCAGAAAAGATTTGCAAGAACAGTTCCTGCAATGAGGGACTACAGTTACAAGAATAAATTAGAGGCTGAGGAGAGATTTGATCAGAGTATATAAAATGATATGAGGGGTCTGGACAAAGTGAACAGTAGGAGGCTGTTTTCCTCTTGGCAGAGGTGGGTTGGGGACGAGAGGTTGCAAGCATAAAATAAAGGGGAAAGGAATAAATAGTAAAATAAGGAAAAACTTTTTCATGCACTGTATAGTTGGAAACTGGAATGTAGTGCCTGCAGATATGTTGGAGCTGAGTTCCGTTATGTCTTTTTGAGAAGGGATTGGATAAATTTATGGTAGGGAAAATTTTGCAGGGTTATATAGGGCTGGGGAGTGGAACTACTGAGTGGCCCTGGTAGAGAGTCATTCCAAACATGATAGTGCAAATGGCCTTCCTCCTGTGCTGTAGTGACTCTGATATTGACCTGCTTAATTTTCATGAGTTCTTCAAACACATTTTAAGGAGGGTTTGTTTTTAAAAGTGCAATCAGGGAGTGGAAATTTCAGCATTAGGCCAGCCATTAAACAGGATCGGTGCTTGGCGAACCTCGGGAAACACATCTTCTTTAAATGCATGATAATCAAGATGAAGCATAAGGAATTGTTATCAGCCAAATACCTGGTTGAGAAGTTGCACAACTGTGTGGGTACTGTTGAATATCACACTGTTAATCTGTTGGGATTGACAATCAAATGGGCCTAAAGTTAAAGGTATGGGCTTAGTTTCTGTCAGTATTTCTTCAGTCATGCCCCTGAGCCCCAGATCCAATATCATAATGAGTAGATATAATGCGACCTTATTTGAAAATGTTAGGTTTCAAATGTTGGATTAAGGGTGGAAGAAGAGAGATGTTAATTTGTTAACCACCTTCTTCCCATTAAACTGGTGAATTGCCTTTTTTGATATCTTGTTTAGCTAGTGAGTGGTTTTCATGAGTAGTTTTGTTTCTGTCAGGATAACTGTGCATGAAGCAGATTTAGCCCAAATTAATTCAACCATCCAGAGAGATCCTGATACCCTCTCCATTCACATCTCATTTTAGTAACAAATTCTTGATAATTTGGTGGATAATTTGAGGTGAACAATTCCATAGCAGTGTAGAAGTTGAGTGTGGTTTACCCTTGCTGCTCTTGGAAGACAGTTAGAAGGGGAATTTATCCCCATTAACACACACATCCTGGTCAGCAGACAGCATACCATGTCCTTTGTTTTATTGATTTAGCTGCACAATGAAAGATGGACGCCATGCATTGAATATTGTTTTGTGGTCTGTGAACAACTTCTTTTGTATCATTGTTCATACAGAATTTATTATTGATGATCTGCTGTTTAAAAACAATGTACGTGAACAACAAATTACTGATTGTGAGGAGGGAATTTTCCATTTATTGCCCAGTTCTACTCAGCAGTTCTTTACAAATTCTTAATTTGTCATAGACAAGTGATGACAAAATACAAATTGAACAATACAGCTAACAAACCTAGGTGACAATGTCTTAACCCTTTGGATTTGTGCCTTGACTCCAACATTTCCGTAACTTACTATTTCTCACAGATTTCTGTTGGAAAAAAATTCAATGCTTGCTACATTTTTGGTGAAAGATGTGTTACAAGTAAATGAACTCAGTTCTTTTCTAACATTTTCATTGAGCAAAGTTATTCCATAGGAATGCAATCAATTGAGCAGCTTTTGGGATGTTCCTCAAAGATAGCAGGGCATCCAGTGAATGTCAGATGCAACTGTCTTCAGCCAGAATTGCCAACTGAATTGCCTTCTATCGTCCCCAACATCATACAAATTAGTCAATTTGATATACACCATTTGACATCTTAAAATCAACTGAGATCAAATGATATAGCA
>JARFYF010000002.1:38133839-38144279 GCA_030265395.1 Rhina ancylostomus
TGGTGTGAATGGACCATCCTTGTAGTTTACGGTGAAATCGTAAACTACAAGATGGTTGTCCATTAGACAAGATGGTTGTCTAATGCATTCCATAGAACTCTCTTGAGGCTAAAGTTGTTGAAGATGCCATGAATGAGCAGTAGCTAAGTTTGCTGTAGGTAGTCATGCATTGGGAAGATACCCGTCAAAGCTGTCATGGGAAGAAATTATCAGGTAGACAGAGGAAAAAGTTTAAGAATGTTTTCAAAACCACTTTGAAAAAATTGCAACATCCCGACTAATTCCTGGGAATCTCTGGCCCAAGGCTTCTCAAGGTAGAGAAGGAGCATTTGGGTTGGTACCAAGAGCCTTGAGTTCATGCATCAGGAGCACCCAGAAGCTGAGTATTGGAAGAATCGCACATCCTCATAAACTACCCACTCATCTGTCCTGTCAGGTACATCTTGCTCCATCTGTGGTATAGACTATGGGTCCCACACTAACCTCAGAAACCATAGAACTGCAATGGGACCATCCAAGAAGGAGGAGGAGAAGAAGTATTAAGTCCAGAAGTTAAGTATAAATGATGATTTTGGTGCAGGCTGTACTTCTCCACTACTTCAAAGCCAGCAGGGGTCCTGTATCCTTTCTGACACATGTAGGAATTGGAAATGTTTTAGTGGTTCAACCTGCTTTAGCTGATGTTCTGAAAAGCAGCACCTTCTTGTGCTGTGCATTGTCTCAGCAAAATTTTCCCTTTTTGTTTCAGCATCATTCTCGTTACTCTAGTGCTTATGTTTATCTCATTTATAAAAGCATTAAACAGAAGTTTTAGGAGTAACTGTGATAGGTTAGTACAGTATTGCTTTTCAAAAATTCAGGTAGTGGAGTATGTACCCAGGATATATTTCAACCAGATTACTGATTTATCATGCTATTAAATATTATGTTTTGTAATATTTGTTATGGGTGGCACAGTGACACAGCAGTTAGTGCCGCTAATTCACACCTCCATGAGCCTGGACTTGATTCTGACCTTGGGTATTGTCTGTGTGAAATCTGTATGTGACTGAATGAGTCTTCTCCAGGTGCTCCCATTTTTTCACACATTCCAAAGATGTGCTTGTTTATAAATTAGAATATCCTGGTAGACTGTATGAGAAAGAATAAGTTGTAGGGTTACAGGGAAATAAGGAGAGGGGGCAATGGGACTAATGGGATTTCTCCCCGGAAGCCAGCATTGACACAATAGGTGGAATGTTATCCTTCTTAATTGTTATAAAGTGAGCTAATATGTTAATGAAATTCTGCTAATTTAAAAGATCCACCAGTCAAAATTGAAATAAGTTTGTATTTTGTGCAGAATCATACAAAATGCTGTTGGTAAGTTAATCACTTTTGTTAATGTTACACAGAAGAATCTATTAAAATGTCTCTTGAGTGCTGCAAGTCTAGTAGGTATTTACCATTTGGTCCATTGAATTATTCAAAAATTGCAATTTCTTACATTTGAAAGAGAGGATTCTGAGTATATAGCAGAAATTCTCAAAGCATATAGCAGTGAAAAAGTGTAGGTTGCTCTGCCAGCAGTATTTTCGACTACAAAAGTGTATTTTCCATGAGGAAAGTGATTACATTTCCGTCTCACGGGTAACACAGGAAATAATCGCCCACAGTTACTTATGCGTCAGCTGTTATCCTCATTTTAAAAATTATTCTGTGGGGTGCAGAGGTTTCACTATGGTTTCTAAAATATGTACGTGAAGTGAATGATATTGTAGGTGAAAATTTGCCTCTTGTATGAATGCATAATTTCTGGACACCGGTAGAAATTAAACATGGTTTAAAAGCCCTAAATACTGTGTATAACAACACTGCAGAACCCTGTGACTTTTCCTTTTTTACAACATATTAAACAATTTTAAAATATGCAGATATTGCAGTAACAAAGAGAGAAGTATGAAGAGCTGGTTGTCTTCTGAATGTCTTGTAGATATGTCTAGAACACGTCCTATGCATGTTTCCCATCCTGAAAAACACCACTAATTTTGATTTCTTTGCAGTTCAGATAAATCAGATCTTGAAAATCTTCAGGTACTGACCACAAGCAGTTTCTGGTAACCAGACATTATCAGCTTTTGGACATCCTATCTGTCCAATCTAGCTGTAATATCCTACCCCAAATACATGCTTAAACTAATAGAACGGTATTTTCTTTCAATTTCATCTTGTTCTCAATTTTCTGAATATTCCTTAAACCACTTTTAATTTGACCTGGAACATCATCATTGCTCTTTCCTTCAGGCTTATGAACAGATGTTGTCCTTATCATCAATGCTCTCTGCTTTAAAACCATTGATTTACTAACTTTGTATATTTTACCTTTTTCAGTTTTTTTTACATATCTGACTTCGTTATTCAGCTGTCTATGTTTGTATGTCCGTGTGTCACTTCCTGTTTCTATACTGAGAATGCATGTTTGTCATGTAGTGCCTTTAATCGGATTTATGAACGTAACTCCTCGCGAATAAAAAGATTTTTTTGTAGCAAAACTTAAAAGGTTATGGTTGCAATTTAGATTCTTTTGGAGAACAACCTTTATCTCACAACCCATTTAATTGTGTTATATTTTTACTAGATTTGGTGTTCATGTCACATTATGGCATTACCATTTGATTTGTGAATTTCAATGGTCTGGTGTTTAAATATCAAATCAATAAAGTAGAAGGGAGTTGAACTGTAAGCTTTGAACCATAGATCTCCTTTCTATGCCATTTTTACCTGCAAACTTGGCCTAAGAGAAACTGGATAATGCAATACTTTAACTGACTGCGTTAATCCAAAATCTAAAAAATCAGAGATGCGGGAAATCTGGAAGAAAATGAAAAATACTGAAAATATTCAGCAGCTCAGATGGCATCTGTGGGGAGAGTATTTTCTATTTAATTCCAGATTTCCACCTTCTGCAGTATTTTCCTTTTGCTGTTCAGAGCAATCAAATGACTATCCAAATGACTCTTCCATTTCTGTAAGGGTTTTGTGTGAAATGGATATGGGGCAGTCTCAGTTTGGTTCTCATAGATTATAGACTATGATTCAGAAAGAATTGGCTGATTCAGAGATGCCAATATGTAACTGGTTTTTAAAGTACAATGATTTTATGATGGACTGGAGGATTTTTTTTTCCTGAAATCAGGGTCCATGTATCATATTGAGGCATGCTTGAGGGGTAAATCAGTGCTTGCCCAGTGGATAGTGACAACTGACCTGGATCAAAAGTGTCCAATTCACTAGGACAAAAATCTTGATGAGCAGGAAAATATAATGGTAAAGGACATAAACACATAGAAACTAAGAAACTGAGTTGTGTAGTGCCTATTTTTTTTGCGTTACACAGCATAATTTTGATTTTAGGTGGAGTGGATTGTGTTGGAGAACATTTCTAGTTGTAATTGTGATAGAGGCGAAGTTGGACTGGGTACTTCCATCCGCTGTTCAACAAATGACGTTGTTACTTATGCAACACTCATTTCTACTCTTAACGACATATATCAGAGCAGAAAACTGCAGCCAATAACCATCGGGGAATTGAGACAGTAGAATAGGGACTACATTATGCTAGTTTGTTGTTTTTTTGCTGATTGAAGGGACACACAGTAGACAGTGGGAGAACTAACTGAGCAGCATCAGAACCACCTGTAGGCAGTTAATAGTCTTACAACTCAGAGGGAGTACTTTTTTACATTATTTAGCTGTTGAGGTACTCATTCATTGAGTGATTTTGCTGACAGCACTACATTGTGGTAATGGCTGACCATTTGGGGAAAGTTAAAAATCTCTGGGCAGAAGGCAAAGAGTGAAGAGCTTATTCCTGGAGAATCTTCAGAAACACCACATCCCAGCTAGATCTCTCTGATGAACAAATTAACCTGGTAAAAGGTCTCAGCCCAAACTGTTGACTCTCCATGTCCCTCCACAGATGCTGCCTGACCCGCTGAGTCCCTCCAGCATTTTGTCAGTTGCTCCAGATTCCAGCATCTTCTGTCTCTTGTGTCTCTCTTCAAATGGTAAATTGGCTCCTCAATGCATAGCACTATACTCTTGCCATGTTTATCATTCAACTTCACTTGCATGTGACTTTTAGTCATTGTGGGAGCTGTCTCATGTTCCCCGCGGCCTCCTGTGTGGCAGCCAAAGGGTGTGTTGCTGTCATGCAGAATGTGCCTTTAAGGGCTGAAGTCATTGAATCTGTGCAGTGTAGTTTTGGAAGATGCATGAAACTGAGTGAGGTCCTGTCAAGAACTCCTCAGTACCCATTTTAATGCTTTCCTCCAGGTATAAATCACTCTAATTCTTTTTCAAATTGGATTTTAGCTAAGTTTGTGATTTTTTTTTGTCCATGAGAAATGCTGCTTTGTTTTAGTGCAATTCACTAAAAATGGATGCTCTCAAATTTACTGGCAGTGTTGTTTTGTACAGTAATATACAGTAGTACACAGTGACTTCAGTTCCCACATATTAAAACTTGGTTAGATGAGGTTGTTTGAATTTGTTAATTGATTAGTATTTTGTAAAAAAAAATTAAAAAAAACCTAACAATGGATATACTTATCATAGAATGAGTAGAGGGAAAATTCTCCAGACTGGCACCAGGGATGGTAAATTTGTCATATGAGGAGAGATAGAATGGACCAGGTCTATATTCTCTAGAGATTAGAAAAATGAGAGGTAATCTCATGGAAACTTACAATATTTTGTACCAGGCTTTACAGGGTGGACGCAGGAAGAATTTTTTTCCCTTGCTGAGGAGTCTGGAACCAGGGGTCAAAGTCTCTGAATAAGCTCTGAGCCACTTTAAATTGAGATGAAGGGAAATTTCTTAATTCAGAGGCTGGTGAATCTTTGGAATTCTGTTTGGAGGGTCAATCATTGGAATGGGGTAATGCAGCAAAATTGCTTTGAAATTTGGCCATTATCTTGTGGAATGCCAGTTCATGTTTGAAGCCCAGATGCCCAGCTCCTGCTCCTGACTCTTATGTTTTTAGCGTAGAGGTTTATGTCATTGACGGGTTAGGAGGGGGGGCAGAAGATGTCGAATGACATTTAATGCAGGAAAATGTGGGATCATGCATTTTGTGAGGAATAATGAGAGAAAAAAAAATCATGTACTAACCCTAAAAGATGTATAGGAGCAGAGAGATTTAGGGTTCAGACACATAGGCATTTTGAACTGAAGGAGGCTGTGTTTCAGTCCTGATGCAGTGTCTCAACCCAATTCTCTCCACAGATGCTGCTTGACCTCCTGAGTTTCTCCAGCAATTTGTTAATTCCTCTAGATTCCAGCATCTGCAGGCTCTTGTGGCTTCACAAAACTTATGTTATCCTTGGTTGTATTAATACTGGAACAGAGTATAAAAAAAGCAAGGTGAAGAGAATTTAAATCTTCCTCTGTGCAAACACTACTTACCAAATAAAAAAAATTCTGCTTCACAGTGCCCAATTTTGAAAAAACCAAGGAATCAAAGCCATGATCAGAGTGTAGAAGAACTTAATAAAAGTGATGAGACTATTTTCAATAGAACAGAGAAGTCCACGAGAAAATATAAATGAAGTCACCAAAATTATAATTTTGATAAGATAAATAAGGTTAAACATTTTCCATCAGTGATTCAAAGATGCAAGGCATGAAGTGAAGATTATTCCAACACATTGGAAGCAAAAACATTTGGAAAGAAGCACTAAGATTAGCAAGAGCATATAATATATTCTGGTTGGGAATTCATTGTCATTATGAAGGCTGGCTCTTAGTGTCACCCTTGCCTGGTCCTGAAGGACATATTTGTTAGACTGGATCTTTGACAGGTGATGAATGAACCAACATGAAGGACAAACCTACTTAAAGAATCTATGTTAATCAACCTATGGAAAATTATCTTTCCATAGTAGGAGTGACCACTGCATAGTCCTTTTGGAGTATTGTGTGCTGTTCTGGTCACCACACTATAGGAAGAATGTGAATTCACTGGAGAGAATGCAGAGGAGATCCACCAAAATGTTGCCTGGATTGCTTAAGTAATAGGGAGAGATTGGAGAGTTTGGGCTTGTTTTCCCAGGAGTGAGTGAGGACCTGATGTAAGTATATAAGATGCTTCGATATGGTAGATAGCCAAAATGTTTTTCTCATGGTTAGGGGTATCTTTAAAAAAAAGTGGGCATAATTTAAGGTGAGAGGAAGGAGTTTTAAAAGGGATCTGAGGGGTACCTTTTTTGTCACAGAGAGTGGTTGATATCTGGAACATGCTGCCAAAGGAGTTGGTAGAATCAGACACAGTTTTTATAGTTGCTCATATTAATTGATTGAACTAAGTGAGGCTTGTTTTGGTGAATAAACAGACGGGGGAGTTTATAGTGCTTTAATGTAGGAAAGGGAAAAATAAGCATTTTAGAATATCTGAAAACTAAGATCCATCAGCCATATGTTTGACATTTGGAGCTCTGGCCCACTGTAGCTTATGTAAGCATTGCATATCTGTAAAGCTATACACAATAGGTTCTGCTCCATCGTGATTTTGTTTTCAGCAAAATCTGCAAAATAATTCATCACGTTCTCCACAAAATCTTATACTTTCATTTTTCCTTTCCAGCTGTATTTCTGAAAGTTCTGATTCTCATGATCAACAGGGTAATTTAGTCTACCTTAGGATACAATGCAGTATTTTGTTCCATTTGAAGTATGGTAGTTCTTCAGGAAGGTGTTGCATGCACAACATTGCACACTCAGAAATGTAGAACAATTTTGTAATTAAATGATTGCCTTTCCATAAACCCAATGAGGCACAATTTAATTGTCAGTTTTCCCTTTGAGAGTAAACATGACAGCTGAGCAATATGGATCTAGCCTGTCAATCTCAGAAATGAGTAGCAGCCGGCTAACGCACAGCAAGTTTGTCCCTGATCAGCATGAACCTAGGCTTTACTGAACCATAAATGACCACCTGAATGAATCAGAGCAGTAATGCACTTTACTCTACAGTCCTGGACTGTATCCTTCTGAGAGTGAGCATTTCAGGTAAATCTCAGCTGCAAGAAAAGTTGACCAAATGGATTTTTATATGATAAAATTGCTGATATCTCCATACAGAAAAGTGTACAGTAGATTTCTACAGACTCAATTAAAACCATGTGTTCTCATAAAATATACCAATCTAATCATTTGGAGCTTGTTAAGGATTAGGCTAGACAGGTTTAATATTATGTTTCCCGTCTGCCCTTTCTTTGTTTTAATTGGCTTACATTAAAAAGTGTCAGGAGGCTTCCACCAATGCAGAAATCTATTTCCTTGCCTTTGTGTAAGAAGTGGACACAATATGGTTGAGTGACATTCCACATTTTACTATAAATATTGCCATTCTTTCCATCATTGTCACTCCACTTTAGGCTAATATTTGAAGTTAACTTTTAACTTTGTGGCTTTGTGCTGGATAAAGGGCTATTAGTGCATTAACCTGTGATGCAGCACTTAATGCTCCAGTCCTTCTGATTATAAACTTTTGCTGAAGCAAGATAAAGGATACATCCATTCTGAATCTACCTGTAATTGTATAGTGCATTCTCAAACTACAAATTATGATGGAGAAAAATGAAATCTTTTGACTTTAATGTTGTTGCTGATAACTATTAATTGTAAAGTTTCAAACCACATGCTATTGCTATGTTACAATGGACCATTGAATGTTTAGAACAATTTTAGTGCTGCATTTCTGTTCTAAACAGTCAGAGCCTTTGTTTTACACTGGAAATGTCTGTTCACCTCCAACCATTTTCCCAGCTCCAACCTCAATCGTTCTGTTCATCTCCAACCCTCCTCCCAACTCCATCACCTGGGCCCAGCTCCAACCCTCTTCCCAACCCTTCTGTCCAGTTCCAACTCTTTCCCCAACTCCAGCCCCTCTGTTCACCTCCAACCCTTTTTCCTAACTCCAACCTTCTGCTCAAGTCTGACCCTTCTGCCTTTTTCCGACCTTTCCATTTAAGTCCCAGCTCTCTCTCTTCATTCACAAGAAGCTTTGCCATGGGCTTCCTGTCCATACTATTCTGTTCCATTGCTTTACAAGAACATAAGAAAAAAAGCAGTGATAGGTAAGGTCAAATGATTTGATCTTAGTCAGGAGCTGGGGTCCTGTAAAGTGACCTGTGTTCCTTTCTGATCCTTAGTCAGGGGGTCACTTTCCCTCTCAGTCAATCTGAGTGAAAATTTCCAGGGAAAGGGAACCAAAAACTAGAGGGTGTAGGGGAAGATTTAGTTCAAGTTAGTTTATTGTTATGGGCATACATACCCAGGGTATAAATGCCATGAAAATTAGCTTTAAAAGGGAGCTGAGGGGCAACTTCTTCATGCAGAGGATGGTGCATATATGGAATGAGCTGCCAGAAGAAGTGGTTGAGGCAGGTACATTAACAACATTTAAAAGACACTTGGACAGATACATGGACAGGAAAGGTTTAGAGAGATATGGGCCAAATGCAGGCAAATGGGACTGGCTTAGATGGGCATCTTGGTCAACATGGACGAGTTGGGGCAAAGGTCCTGCTTCCATGCTGTATGACTCCATTTCTCTACTCTCATATCTCACTCTTTCCGCTGTGGGAGAGATTCTGTTTATGAAATGATCCAAGGTGACTCTTAGACAACTGAAACATCATTACACAGAAATTACAGCCGAGAAACTGTCACTTGGCCCAACTGTGGAGCAGTGTCCCAATCCCTCCTGCCGACCCCCACTGTGTTCCTGTGTCATTTTAGCCCCTTTTCTTTTGACCACCTCTCTGGCCTGTGCTTATATCTGTCTTTTAATCTGTGCTGTGGCAGTGACTCCACATAATCTCACAACCTCGCTTACAACCACACCCTTACATTTTGATTCAATCTTACAGTTATGACCCCACAACCAATGGGCCAATCGAAATGTAATCATCAAATAATCGTGTTTACTTTTTACAGCTTTTATTCTATAATAATAGATATTGTCAATGTGTTACCTAATTTTGTGATCCAGAGCGTGTGGGTTCAGTCCGGTGGTATACTAGGTCAGAATGTCTGCTGCAACCCCCGCACGCCTGCGGGGAGGGGAGGGGTGGGGTGGGTACACTGTAGAAGGAGCGACACCGAAGCCCTGTCTGTTCTCTCAGGCCCGCATAAAGCGACTCCCCACAGCACTTTACAAATGAGATCAGGCAGCACAACACCAGAACACAAGGTGATTGGGTCACGGAACAATGATACACATCAATAACCCTTTGGGGTGTTCTGTGGCCGTGAAAGATGCGGTAAACTCCTTCTTGTTCACAGGCAAAGCTCGTCGCTCATACTTTTGTTGTGTCTCAGTTAAACTTTTTTTTAATTTAAAGTCCAAAAATAACATTGTAAAATTGTGGCATAGCAAGCAGCTAACAGCACAATATGTTGGCGAGCACATGAAATGGTCTAAAGCAGACTCAGTGGATATCAGTGTACCAACAGATTAGAGATCTCTAAATTCTTTATGAACCTACTAGCTTTTCCTAACATAAGGCAATACCTGGAACTTAGTACAACAGAAGTAGATTCTGATCAGAAAAGATTCGAAAATCAACCCCTACCTTATTCTGAATTGCGACAAAACGCCAGAAGTTTACATTAAAATGCCAATCCGTGTCCACACAATCCGGAAGTAAAGGACTAAGTTATGGGAACAGGGCAGTCCGTCAGGTCTGTAACCCCCCTGGGAAAGGATGAGCTGAACGTTGTGCTGTGTGGATGAAAGGAGTTGACAGGGGAGAGAGGGGGGAATGGAGAGATCAGACAGGGTGACGTCAGGAAACTCTCCTTAATTCGAGCACAGTGGGATGTGAAACTCCGGGGTGGGGGTAGTTTCAGAGCAGACCGAGGGATTTCTGTTAGGCCAGGACTGGGCTTGGAGTTCAGGGACACCACAGCCAGGGGCCCGCTGAATGACAGAACCCATTTAAGAAGGAGAAAGGCGGAGGGGTTCCCAAGCTCTGGAGCACATACGTCTTGAGATTTGTATTAAACATCTCCAGGGCTGGAAGGGGATGTGCAGGGGACGGTGAAATAGTCCGGGGCCGTCTGTGGGGAGGGAAGCAGAGATTCTGGTCCAAAATCCTTCGTCGGGTCAGTCCCCAAGACGTTAACCCTGTTTCACTCCACCAGCAACCGCCCCCCAGCGAGCCCTCCCCCAAGCCCCCACAGAAGCTGCCCGACCTGATGTGTTTCCAGTGATTTCAGTTTTTATTTCAGATTTCCAGCATCTGCAGTCTTGTTTCTATCTCCCGGTTGGATTTTATCCCAGGAGAGAACGTGTACGACGATGTTAGGAGATGGGAGAAGTTTCTCTCGGGGGTGGGGGGAGGGAGGGGGGATGAAAACCACTTTGAATTTCTTCCCGGTGCTGTTGTACCTCG
>JARFYF010000002.1:38182673-38197268 GCA_030265395.1 Rhina ancylostomus
GCTGGGCTGTGTCCACAACTCTCTGCAGTTTCTTGAGGTCCTGGGCAGAGCAGTTGCCATACCAAGCCATGATGCATTCAGATAGGATGCTTTCTATGGTGCATTGGTTAAAGTTGGTGAGAGGCAAAGGGGACAAATCAAATTTCTTTAGCAGGGAAAGGTTGTTGTCATGACACCATTCCACTAACCTCTCTATTTCCTTCCTGTACCCTGACTCATTGCTGTTTGAGATATGGCCTACTACGGTGGTATCATCTACAAACTTGCAGATAGAGTTAAAGCAGAATCTGGCCACACAGCCATGAGTGTATAGGGAGTAGAGGGCTGAGGGTGCAACCTTGTGGAGCACCAGTGTAGAGAATAATTGTGCCAGAGGTAATGCTGCCTATCCTCACTGATTGCAGCCTGTTGGTTAGAAAGTCAAGTCTCCAGATATGGAGGGAGGTGTTGAGTCCTAGGTCTCGGAGTTCGATGACAAGCTTGCTTGGGATTATAGTATTGAAGGCAGAGCTATAGTCAATAAACAATAGTCTAATGTTGGTGTCTTTATTGTCCAGATGCTCCAGAGCTGAGTGTAGGGTCAGGGAGATGGCATCCTCTGTAGACCTGTTTTGGCGATAGGTCAATTGCAGTGGGTCAAGATTGTCTGGGAGGCTGAAACTGATGTGTGCCATGACCAACCTCTCAAAGCACTTCATGATGGTGGATGTCAGAGCCGCTGGTCGGTAGTCATTAAAGCATGTTACCTTGGTTTTCTTCGGTACCAGGATGATAGTGGTCTTCTTAAAACAGGTGGGAACCTGAGGTTGAAGCAGGGAAAGATTAAATATGTCCACAAATACTTCTGCCAGCTGATCAGCACAAGATCCGAGCCAGGACGCCATCTGGGCCAGATGCTTTCCTCGTGTTCATTCTCCGAAAGACTGATCTTACATCCTCCACTGTGATCACAGGTTCAGTTACATTGGAGGCTGTCAGGGTGGATGGTGACAATCCTCTTCCCTTCTGTTCAAAATGCTAACCAAGTGCAGAAACTCTGCATTTGACCCCTCACGCATGGGAATCCTAGACACTAATGACTGCCCACAGAATCCTGGCCAATATTACATATTTAGTACATGCAACACAGGATAATTGCCTTATTATCTTACTAACTTAATCCAGTTGTGATGAAAGATTATCAAACATAGGTCAGTACAGCAGAGTACTGGCTCTTTGGCCCACGATGTTGTGCCGATCTATATAAACCAACTCCACGATCAATCTAACCCTTCCCTCATACACAACCCATAGCCTCCATTTTTCTTACATCCATGTGTCTATCTAAGAGTCTCTTAAATATCTCTACTGTATCAGCCTCTACCACCACTCCCCAGCAGTGTGTTCCAGGCACCCACTACTCCCTGTGTAAAAGTCCTACCTCTGATTTCTCCCCTAAACTTTCCTCCACTCACCTTAAATTGATGCCCTCTGGTATTGGCCATTGCTGCCCTGGGAAAAAGCTTCTGGCTGTCCACTGTATCTATGCCTCTCATAATCTTATTCACATCTATCAAGTTGCTTCTCATCCTCTGTCACTCCAAAGAGAAATGCCCTAGTTTGCTCAACCTTCCTCTTAAGACAAGTTCTCTAATCCAAGCAGAATCCTGCTAAATTTCCTCTGCCACCGTCTCTAAAGCTTCCACATCCTTCCTATAATGAAGCGACCTGAACTGAATTAATCTAAGGGTGGTCGAACCACAGTTTTATAGAGCTGCAATATTACCTCACAGCTCTTGAACTCAATCCCCCAACTAATAAAGACCAGCACACCATTCACCTTCTTAACCACCCTATCAACTTGCGTGGCAACTTTGAGGGATCAATGAACTTGGATTCCAAGATCACTGCTAAGAATCCTCCATTAACCTTGTACTCTGCCTTCAAGTTCGATCTTCCGAAGTTTATCACTTC
Source organism: Rhina ancylostomus (assembly GCA_030265395.1). Taxonomy (NCBI): domain Eukaryota; kingdom Metazoa; phylum Chordata; class Chondrichthyes; order Rhinopristiformes; family Rhinidae; genus Rhina; species Rhina ancylostomus. The sequence goes on from JARFYF010000002.1 coordinate 38,184,627, forward strand.
ACACTTTGCCGGATTGAACTCCATCTGCCACTTCTCCCCTCAATTCTGCATCCTGTCTATATCCTTCTGTAACCTACAACAACATTCTACACTATCCACAACACCACCAATCGTTGTGTCATCTGTAAACTTACTAACACACTCTTATACTTCCTCATCCAAGTCATTTATAAAAATCACAAAGTGCAGGGGTCCCAGAATAGATCCCTGCCGAACACCACTAGTCACTAACCTCCAGGCAGAATACTCTCCATCTACTAGTACCCTCTGCCTTCTGTAGGCAAGCCAATTCTGAATCCACGCAACCAAGTCTTCATGGATCCCATTCCTCATGACTTTCTGGATGAGATTATCTGTAAATTTCTTCTGTTATGAGATGTTGGAGGTTAGGGGTATTGCAAGCATCTGACATCTCTAAAACAGACACAGAATCTGATTGCAAGTAATTTAGTCTCTAATTGATAAGGGGACAATTATGAATTAATTAGACTTTATACTGCGTGATGTTAATAGAATAAGTTATTGTTCCCATATAACAGCATATGCACATAATTTACTGTGTCATAATTCCAATTATTTATTAAAAGTAGGCAATACAAAAAAATAAAGAAGTCAGAATGGGAGATAGACTAAAACATTAAAGTTAGGAGATAAAAATGTTTCATTCAAGATTAATTTGAATATATGGATGAATGGAGAAGGGGATTAAGTCACGTGGGAACAGGATGGAAAACTGTGATCAAGACCTCTTGCTTGCAGTGAAAAGAAATGCTGATTCCTGGGAATCCCAAGCCAGTAGCCTCTCAGAATAGAAAAGGAACATTCAGGATGACATTGAGAACTTGGAGTCCATCCACCAGGAATGCACAGAAGCTCAGTGTAACCATCCCCTAAACTACCCAGCTGCTCACCCGTCAAGCACCTCCTGACCCACTTGTAACAGAATCTGTGAATCCCACATTGATCTCATTAGTCACCTTACAACCAACTGAACTGGAGCAAAAGCAGGTTATTCTTGATTCCCAAGGGACTGACTAAAAAGAAGAGGAGGAAGAAGCTTTCAAAAAGAATGTGGTCACAGAGTTATTGCATGTAACAATGAGAGCATTTCCTTCCCCACTTTTTCCTTGCAAAATGCAAAGTACTGTATATAAGTACGATAGTGGCTGAGATCATGCTAGCCTGATCTTCCTACCTGCAATCAATGCCGGTGGTTGCCTCACACCTGTATATACCTGTGTTATAAGTAGAGGGTGCATCTTACTGGTCCTCCAAGTCCTGGAGTCCAGTATCTGGGGTGCACCATGACAGTGTCTCAACAGTACAGTAAGGAGGCCTGCTCCTGAAATGCCCTGACAACCTTTAACAGCTGGATTTGCCTGTGGGGAAAAATCTACTTGATCTCAAAAGTTTTTGAATGTTTCCAACATTCAAAGACGTCTAAAATATATTTAAATGGAAGTCAAAAGTTAAGAAATACTTCTTAAAAATTTACAAATCTGATAACTAGAAGCACATATAAACACTTCTAAGTGATCAAAATAGGGAAGACAGACTGCCTGTACTGCACTTTCATACTTCACAGTGTTTGAACAAGTTTGGGACTTGCATAGTTTCAGAGCCGATTGCCGGCAGTGTCAATGGGAACCATTGGCAATAGCCAGAAAACTTTGGCCAAATGTCTTCGGTTACATTACAGCTCACCCAGTTTAAAAGGAATGGTTGTGTTTTGCTGTTGCTAAATTATATACCATGTATGTGAGCTGTGCAGTGCCTAGCACCGTTTTACCGCGTGGTAGCATCTGTGAATACATGCTCTTCCTGCTGCAGTTTTCCTCTTTCCACATACTGTCATAATAAAGGTACCTAGCCTGTTTGAGTAATTAACACAAGAAATGCTTAGCGTTTCAGACTAGGTGAGGTGAGGTGAGGCAAGCTTTGCAGTAGGAATAATGATGACAACCTTTTAGTCCTTCTGTGGGAAGTTGTGATACAAACCGCACATAGGAACCAGATGGCATTCTGGAAATGCCAAATCTACAGCATATGCTTCTGTGAAAAAAAAAATGAGTTTACTGATTTGTGATTGTAATACTCGCATCACCTATTAATGCTGTTTGGTTGGTGTCACACTATTGAGTTGTTAGTTTGTGCACTCCAGCTTATCATGTTTATTTTTCATTGTGCATTTTTAAAAATATTTTTTCATCAAACTAAGATCGTGCAGCTTGTTGTAAGAAATAAATGTTAACTAAGGTGTTCTACTTTGGAACACAGCTTCTTCACCCTATCACAGCTGCACCCTCCTGGTTGTAACCTCTATGTCATTTACAAGTACAGCAAGAGAGGTTGTATTTGGAAATCACTTACTTTTGACTTCAAGCAGTGGTACAGCCTATTTAAAGAACTGCTGAGCTCATTCATCTGCTTTTCTCAGCAGTTTCCTTTTATTTTTAGCTAAATCCATCAGGCTTGACAAGTGGGTAATTTGAGCCAGCGAGAAGGTTTTGCTTCAGGTCTTTTTACAAAGTAATTCTTTTCCTTCCTGGGAAGGCACCAAACTTGACTTGATCTATTCAGATGATCTGTTGAGTCATGTGAGATCTTGTACACAAGAACATACTCAAGCAGTATGGAGAGTGTAGAAAATCTACTTAGCATCAGTAAGGCAAAGGAATGCAGCAGATTCATACTTGTATAAGTTAATGTCTTGTATACTACAGGGCTGGTACCAAAGTAAAGACTTGACTTGAAAACATTGTTTGGATAAACAGGATCCTGAGTAAGAGGTGAAAGAGATATTTTCTGCATGTTTTAAAATATATCTTTGAAAAGAATGGTTTTCAGTGTGTACTCTTTGCATTCAGCTAGATCTTCTCAGGTATTCCCTTAGAATTGAGGATGACCTGCTTCAACTCTGGTTTTGTAGGTTCTAAGGTGGCTAATGAGGTCAATGTGGAAATGTAGGCTCTTCCTCAGATGGAGCAGGAGGTGCCTAACGGGATCGTTTATGAAGTGGTTTGTTCCTTTTATCACTTTTGTAGTGCCTATTTGCACTCCTGATGCTGGCCTCAAGGTTTTCAGTATAATTCTGAATGTTCCTTCTTCACTTTCAGTGGTCATGGGCCACGGACCCCCAGAAGTCAGTGTGGATGTAGCATTTCTTCAAGGAGTGAGCATATACTTGAACTTTTTCTATGTCCATTGGTAGTCATGAGAGAGTCTAGAATAGTGTGTCTCTTCTGGGAGTCTCATGTTAGGCGTACAAAATGGCATTGCCTGCCCATTGTAGCTGGAGCCTCAGTGCAAGGGATGTTGGACTGGAAGAGGATGCTGATATTATAACTATGGTGGGACTGATAAATATATGTCCACATGAAGTTAAAGATGTGAGTGCCCTGGGTAGTTTGGGCTGAATGACGGGGTAAGTACTTAACTTTCCAATAAGAGTGACGTCAGTGCATCATGGTAAATTTTACAGGTGACTGCTTACATTGTCTCTCTCAGAGAAGATAATTAGAATAATATTGCTGTTAAATCAGCATAGCTACAACTGTATTCAAACTTACACTCATTATTTATTTACAGCATAGAATACACACAACATTCAGTTACGTACTAATAATTCTTAACAAGAGATGTTAGGCTGTTTAAGATTTAGAGGCTGCATCCATGTTATTTTAATCATTTGGCAAAGTGCTAGGTCCTGTTACATACTTTATTAACCTATTATCATAGTTTCAATCAAGGTGCCCACATACTGCTTCCTTTAAGAAAATATAGCATTACAGAAGTGGGCTTGCTGCATTCTCTACAGTATGACATTGCATTGTTTGAAGTATTGTTTATAACTGGCTATTCAACCAATGGGGGAAAAATAAACGAGACCCACCCACAAAGGAGATGAATATGCTTTGACAGCTAACTAAGTTATGGCCCCTAGCTTAGCCAGAATTGTCACATCTGTCAAACACAGTGATTGTATCAGATTTTAAACATTCAGAATTTTTAAAAATGTATTACAAATTATCAGCAACCTTGGAAAAACATAAAACATGTAAAAATACCCAATTTAAAATGTCCAAATTAACTAGACTAACACACCTACCACAATAATACTACTAATTATTTGCAGCTTTAGTTATTGTGGGTGCATTATGCAAGACTAATGTAAGCTGAACTCAAGTGTCCGATGGAAAAAGTGTGTTAGCTCATGACAACTACACCTAAACAAAATAACTCAGAACCTGGTGGTAATCATCAGAAAAGCAGTGATTGGGGTAATGATCAGTGGGGTAGAAATTTGATTTTGTTTGTATACAATGTGGTAGTTCATATGCTTCCAGAATTCAATTCCATTAGATATAATTAGTGCATTGTTGACAAAGACTAATTTTTACTCTGTTTTTCCTTAGCATTCAGCAAATTTCCTATCCTTATCCTAGCTTTGATTTTATTTCCCACAGTTTTGAGTTTGAGAAGAATCTGTTGCTGTGGACCTTTACAAAATGCCTATTAGAAGTGGAACTGCAAAATATCTCAAAAGTTTAACTGTTGCTGGTTCCTTGGGGTCTATATTGTTTGAAATATAAAGGCACCCTAAAATAATAGATTGAATTGGGGAAAAATTTAACTAAAAGTCACATGATCATAATTGAAAGGCATTTATTGATTTAAAGTGCCAATCGTTAAAATACTGAATCATCTAGAGAAACTTAACAGTTTGAATGCACAGGTGCTAATGGGAAGAGAAGAGGAAGAAAAGTATTGTAATGTTTTTCCTCCATTGGGATTATGGGGAGTGTTGTGTATTTTTGTGTGTGAGATATATCCAGGCAACATAATGGGAGTTTTCTGTAATTGTTTTTAATTTCAAACTCTCTTTTGCAGGATAAATTTGGAGTGTAGTCAACTTTATGCTGGAGTGAAAGCCCAGTGGAGGAGGGGTGATGGACTGTTAAATATGCACTCAGAATGTAGTGACTATTCAACCCTTGGGGTAAGTAATTTGTTTGAAAATCTATAACAAGGAATATTGTATGGACTTTCACTAAGCATTTAATGCTCTGTAGGATTTTCTAGACTCCAACAAAAAATATAACATTACAAGTTTATGGAGATAAATATTTTATGGTAACATTATTTCTGAAGGCATATTTGTGTGTTTACATAACTAAAATGGGAACTTTTACAATACTGATAGAAAAATAACTGTTCTGTTGATGAACATGGGAATGGAGGGCATTTAAAACTTGTTAGCAACATTGGATAACAATTGAAATTATTGAAAACATTATAGTGTATGAATGGAAAATCTAATTTAAAAAAAAATCTTTTACAACATTTCAACAATTAGCTGGATATATAGTTCTCATGTTGGAGCCCAAAACCTGATTTGCAGTTAAAACATTTTGGCCCAGAATTTGAAACAGACCTGACCCCAGACGGTAACTGTTTCTCCTTCTGTAGGCACTGCCTGACCTGCTGAATGTTTCTGGCATTTTCTGGTTTTTTTGTTTTGGATTTCCAGCATCTGCAATATTTTTATTTTTGGAAACGCACACTGCTTGGTGCTCCCCTACCGACTAAATTGTACTTACTTGAAGCAGATCTTTGAGTAACAGCTTGCTGAGTAAAGCTGGCTCCAACATGATTGGAGAGGCCCTGTGCAGCATAGCGTCTTCTGGTGGTAAACAGAAATGAGTGGTGGAGCCTGAACAAACTTCACTAGCTAATGATTTGTCTGTCAGTTAAAATACATCCCCACGCTTTTCCAACTGCCAAAGCTGTCAAAGAGTTTACATTCTAATACAGTTTAAAAAGATCACAATATGAAATAATTAAAATGAAATAATTAACATACATAAAGCAATAGAACATATTTAAAATAATTAAAGTTTATATAATTAATTAAACAAGGTGTAAATTACATAAAATTTGGCTTTTTCCATCACAGCTGTTCCTCTCCATTGAAATGAATGAGGTCACTGAATTAGTGCTCGTTCTAACCCTGCACAAGTTCAGCAGGCATATTCCACAGTTTACGTTTTGGGGAATGGCAATACATTGAAAGTCTTTTCGGGTTTCTGGTTAGATCTGAGGAGAGTATTTAAGAATGGTGACTGAAGATGCATTCAAAAGAGATCCCTTTTAAATCTGCGGGATGAAAAATGTGGAGCCATGCAAGGAGTTGTGTTGGGCTCAGAAGTCCTGGTCACTGTTGACAGTGATGAAAGTTACGTCATACACCAGAGTTGACAAGATGGATGATTAGATGGGCTGCAAGAAACAAGGACAGGGAAAGATGAGGAACGATCCTCAACAGTGATGCATTTAAAACTAATATGTTGATAAAAGCTGATAAAGATGGGCTAACAGAATTTTGTGCATTAGCCAGTTTATGAATATGGAGGTTAGTACTGAGTCTGAAAGTGACAAAGGTGTGGATCAGCGGAGGTGGGATAGAGATCTCATGATGAATGTTTTACAGGTGACCTTAAGGCCGTTGATGTACAGAACATGAGGGATTCTGCAGGTTGCTGAGGTTGTGTACCATCAGGTTAATTTTAAGCAGGACAGCTAAAGAAAGGATAGAGTCAGTCCAGGTTGTGTAATTTATTCTGTTAGAGCCCAGACGTTGCCTTTGTTGAATTGTGATAAGTTCTGATCTATCCTTTGACCTGATTTAAGACGTTTCACAGAACAAAGATGATGAATCAAAGATGGGAATGGGTTGGTGGAGAAAGGTAAAGATAGATATCATCAGAATCTGCTGCATGTCCACAATGGCCCAACAAGTGACAAACATTAGTTTAATGTTTCTTCATAACTTTTGCACAGCATTTCTATTTTGATTTTATGGTTGATACCCTTGAAATTTACCAATATTAGGCAGTGTGCAGAACTAGAAATGGAGCTTTTTAGCTGACAATGTTTCTCAGTTACTTCATATGCAGAGCCATGGGATGATTTCTGACTGTTAAATCTATGCTGAATCCTACTTTTTCTCTTCTGTGTTGATTGTCTACAGGGGGTGTTTTTTTAACTATAGTAATTGAGGATGGAGAGGTCAGATAGCACATTCCCTTCACCTTTCCTTGGCACCAAGTCAAAATATCTAATATTGATATCTTAGAACGAAGTTACTCTTCTGTCCACGGTTGGCAGGAAGCTTCACAATTGCTCGATACTAAACCAGCAAACTGAACAAAAGAATGCAAGCTGTGATTTGCTCAATAATGGTTCATTTGGTTTCAAATTAGATTCAATTTATTAGTGTGCAGACATGATGAAGCTTTGAGAGGGACAAGTGATCTGGATTTAAATGGTTCACCGATGATGCAGACTCTTGGAACATAATGAAGTAAGGCAGTAAATGGAATGAAATAGATGAACTTGGTGAATTGATCTAGTAAACAGGTCAAAGTCAGAGATCACTTATCACATTAAAAAAACAGTGGATTTCTGACTGAGTGTTTGTGTTCATCTACTGCGATAACAAAATCAACATGATTATTTCATGTTGTGGGAGGCCAACAAGAATGTGGGGAAGAAAATTTCATTTAAATTGAACTGATCTAAATCATGGCAGTATCTCAACATTTAGCAGGAGAATAACGTCTAATAGGATGTGGTAAACAATTTTCTAGCTTAGAGCAACTGAGGGAAATTGGTAGAAAAGAGATTGATGATGATGATGATGATGATTGTTATAGATGAATTAATGTGCTGAGAATTGTGTGATACAGGGAAACAGAGAATAGAATTAATACGGGATGAATCAAAAAGGGATTCAACAGAATGTCTAGACAATACAGTGATGCAATTAAATTTCCGGATCCTGAATTACATAACTGGAACAATGAAATGCAAGTCCATGAGAGATTGCTAAGATTATACAAGAGCTCTATTGCTCAGACTGCTTTTATATTTCATTCTTTGGCAAATGGACCAATGTAAAGTGATGTGAGGAACGGATTTTACATCTTCAGTACCTGTTGTAGATTTTTAAGTCATGCACAGTTATAAATTTGATCTGTTGAATGCATTGTGGTATAAAATTCTGTATGGTTGGCTGTATTAAAAGGGTATTATCAGTGTAGCAAAAATACTTTTTATAATTATACTATAATGATTTATTTGCTAGACTTTTGCTTCTCAGATGGTTGTGGGTTCAAGTTCATTGTAGAACATGGCATCTAGGCTAACACTTCAGTTTAGTAGTGTTAGAGTGCTAAATTATTATTGGCGCCAGATTTCAAATGAGGTATTAGACTAAGGCCCTATCTGTACACTCGTGAACATAAACATGCGAGGATCTTATTTAAAGAAGAGCAGAGAGTCCTTTTAACTTAAAAGAAGAAAATGCTGTAAATACCTAGTGGGTACCATTGTGGAAAAAGAGAGTTAATATTAGAATCATAGAAAAATTACAAGTAAAAGGCGGCCATCAACTTATCATGTCCATGTTGGTTGAGATAAAAGCTACTCAGCTTCCAGCACCAGATCTGTAGCCCAGCTGCTCGTGGTTTTCAAGTACACATCCATGTAGTTTTCAGATGTATATTACAGGTTTCTGCTTGAGCTACTTTCTCAGGCATTTAGTTGCAGAGTTTAGGGGTGAATGTTTCTTTCCACATCTCTCCTCTAATCTTTCTATCAATGACTTTAGATCTCTTCTCTCTTAGTTTATGACCACTCTTCTATGGGAAATGGGCTCTTCCTAATTACTTTATTCTAAGCTCCTCATGACTTCATATACCTCAGTTAAGTCTGCTCTATTCCAAAGAACATAACCCTTGCTTCCCCAATCTTTCTTCAATACCAGAATTTTCTTGTCTTGGCAACATTCTCGTAAATCTTCTCCAGTGCAATCACATCTTACCTGTACAGCTTTGACCAAAAATATACACATTACTCTAGCTGTGGTTTAACGTGCATATTGTCCCCATGTTTACCTTCCATGCCATGGCTAATAAAACATTTTATGTGGCTCTTTTACTACTTTATTAACCTGAGCTGACATCAGTAAACACATGAGGACGTATAGTCTAAGGTTCATTTTATCCTTTCCATTTTCAGTTTCCTCCAATTTATTGTATATTCCCTTGCCTTGTTGACCCTCCCCAAATGCAGTGCCTCACAATCCTTTGGATTAAATTCCATTTGCCACTTTTCAGCCCATTTAACTGGACCATAAATATCTTCTTACAGTCTAAAGGTTTACTCCCACTTTCAATGGTACAACTAATTTTCACATTATGTGTGAATTTCTTTGTCATATCCCTAACATTTAGATCTAAATCATTAATATATAAAACAAAACCCAAGGGATCATGTGCTGAGCCCTGTGGAATCCCACTGGTAACAGCCTTCCTGTCACAAAAACATCTGTCAAAAATTGTCCTTTTTTCCTGCCACTGAGAAAATTGTGGTTCCAATTTATCACGCTCCATTGGGTCTCAAGTCTCATGTGCTGAGTAAATACTCAGCTTGATCCCACCTTTTTAAATAAGTTCTCCAATCCTTTAGCACCAGTCCTGTCATCAGGGATGATTGAAAAATTATGGTAAGAACCTCTGCAGTTTGCACGCCTTGCTTCTTTTAATGACCTGGGACATATTTTGGACAGATTTGGCAATTTATCCACTTTCAAAGATGCTGAGCACTTTAATACTCTACCTCATCCAATTCTTCATGTTTTCTCTTTAACTACATCAGCATGAACCCTTTTTGTGAAATCTTCCTAAAGGTATGCAGTAAGAACCTTATCCACATTCTCTGTCACTACATGCATTACTTTTTAGGTGCATATTTGGTCCTGTTCTAAAAAATCAAAAAAGTTCTCCTGAAAGCAGTTTTAGAATTTTGTACCTTTTATGCTGGCCATATCCCAGTTTATACTGGGACTATTTACTTTGCATTTATTGAAAATAGTGCTTCAAATTTGTTCTTCTATCTCCCTTGGACTGTTTGGAGGTCAGCAGTGTGAGTGCCTTTTTTCTGTCCTTTAGTTCAACCTACACTGTTTCATTTGATGATCATTTTAACATATCATCCTTTCTTATAGTTTTTATTGTTTCTTTAACCAATAATGCCAGCACTTTTATACTCTCTTTCTCTTCAGAAAATCTTGTCATCAAGAGCATTAAGGTGCCACTTTTCAGTTTAGTTAAAAGATGATTCTTCCATGTTCCTATCAGAACCTATAGCTCATCTGCCTGGTTCACTAAACCCCTTGCATTTAGCTATATAATATTAAGTATAGCCAGACTTCATTTCATTTTTGTCCATTTTTCAATCTTTGTTTTGCCTTCACAACTTCACTGATTTCTTACCTTCCATTTCCATTTCAGCTTTTCTCCGTGTTGAATCTTGTTGAATTTATGTTCAGCTTTTTCCCTCCCCAGTGAAATTAACTTAAACTCTCTTTAACAGCACTAGCAAACCGACAAAAAGTTTGCAACCTGTTTGTTTCACGTCATTGATCTTTTAAAGTCAAAGCCCAGTTTATTGTCATATGCATAAATACATGTATGCAGAGGCATGCATGCAGAGGTACAGTGAAAAACTTACTTGCAGCAGCATCACAGGCACATAACATTATATAAGCAGCATTCACAAGAAAAAATATAAATTAAAAATAAATTATTCTCAATTTTTACAAGAATGCTATGTATTGGAACTCCTTCTGATTTCCTGCATTCTAAGTAGTTTTTTTGTTGGAAGTTCTGATATTTTGATCTACATTCTCCCATTAATCAGGAGGAGCATCCTTCTCTGCTGTGCTATGATCTATTAGCCAACGATAGATTATTTGGCAATTTATCTTCTTAATGTTCATTGGTCTTTTGCTGTAGGCTAATTGGTCACTATATTTGCCTACATAAGATAGTGATAACTCTTCAGGTGAAACTTATTGGCTTTAATGTGCTTAAGGATGTCACTTGGAGCTGATAGATTTTAAAAGAAGTAATTGAACAATTCCAGTTATTTCCTTCATGATCCACACTGAAACTAAAGAGGGAAGTTGAATCAAATACTAATTTGGGAGATTTTAGATTGCTTATCTTCCAGCCTCTATTTGTAACCAAGCTTTACAAAAGTAATCTGCACAAATTTATTTCAAGTGGCAGAGAAGTTAACAGTTGGTCTAGTTTACATCACTGAAAGGCAATGACCACCACCATCATAAAGCCCATAGATATAGTCTGAGTTCAGATTTGGTTGAGCAGATTGTGTTTACCATTTGAAGTGGTAGCAGATCATAAATAAAGTTGTTCTATTCTGCATGGTTAATCAGTAGAACCAACTGACACTGATGTTAACATCTGTCAATCAGCAACAATTGAGTTGAAATCATAGGATTTCTTTTTAAAATGGTAACTATGGGAAGAATATTTATCTTCCAATTTCATGCAATGCATTTGGTGCTCATGATGAGTTCTCTTCTGCACTGGAGAAACCAAACACTAATCTGGTGACTGCTTTGCAGAATCCTTGCACTCTATATGTAAAGATGACCCCGAGCTTCCAGTTGCCTGACCCTTTCACCCTGCATCGCACTCACTGTGATCTTCCTGCCTTTGGCCTCCTACTCTGTTCCAGTGAGCCAACCTAAGATCAAAGAACATCATATCATCTTTCAACTTGGCACTTTATAGGACTTAACATTCAGTTCAACTATTTTCAGATTACCTGCCTTTCTAGTTTCATATCTGCATTAGACATTTCTAATGAAAGGTGATCAACCAGAAATGTTAACTTTCTTTCTCACTCCACGGATTCTGCCTGACATGCTAGGTATTTCCAGTATTCTGTTTTTGTTTGAAATAACAAGCATTTGCAGTCTTTTCCATCTCCAGATTTGGCATTGCATTTTTTCCCCTTTTTTCATGTATCTCCTCCTATTTACATCACTTCTAGACAGATCATCGTTGATTAACCAGGCTCTACCATTCTCCTTCAGCTGGTACCACCACCACTTGTATTAATCATTCTCTACCATGTCACAGAGACTACTCCTGTCCATTCCACCCCTCTATCTTCTCTACAACTTAAGCATGTTTGATTTATAACTTTTTTGAGTTCTGATGAAAGATCATTGACCTGAAACTTTAATTCTGTTTCTTTGTCCCCAGCTGCTGCCTGGCTCCATGAGAGTTTCTAGCATTCTCTGTTTTCAGTTTAGATTTCTAGCACTGACAATTTTCAGCATTTCAAACATTTCTTGATATTTATTCAGATGGTCAAACTTTTTTTTAAGAAATAGTTAATCTTTAAAAACATGTTTCTGGAGATTTTCTATTAGCTCAGGCATTAAAGCAGTTGAGTACTGAACAATAGTTGCTATGAAAGTCCCAAATTCACACCTGACTTTAGTTGATGCCAGCAGAGCAAGGATGAGCAATACTATTGTCCTCCACGATCCAGGGTAAGGGAAAGAGAAAGCAATCAGGCTTCCTACTCCAGTCATCAAACAGCCCACTCAATATGCTGACATGTTGTTTTAGTGTGAGTGACTTCAATGGTTTTTTAACAATTATTTCCAAATGCAACCCATCACAAGTGTCACCTTTGTAGAATGGCTGTGATGCAGTGTTCTGCAGCAGGAAAAATAGAAATTTGGGAGCTAAGAGTCAC
>JARFYF010000002.1:38203237-38214456 GCA_030265395.1 Rhina ancylostomus
GGACACCATAAAAGGCTGCCCTGCCAAGTACAACTTCTTTTTTGTTTTGCATCAGAAGTTATGCATTTAAGATAAATTATGCTTTAGGGTAAAATTCCTTACTTAATTGTTTGCCAAAGACTTGGCTGTAAGTAACAGACAGTTTAGAAGAGCTTTAGCAGAATGCAGGAGCAGCCATTGTGAGGTGCACTTTAGGGAGTGAAGAATGCGAAGATACAATGAGAACCATGTGTTAGGGCAATTGATGAAGGGAAACATTTGCCAATGACTTACTTTTTCCCAATCATTCCTTGGCTGGATCCATCTTCACCATCTTTGTATGTTCAAATGTGTTAAAAATTAATAAAACCCTTTCCAACTGAATATTTGTCTTAGGGAGGAAAACGACAAGGACTGCCCATCATCTCATTGGTTAATGTGTGCAACCAACAGCTGGTTCACAACGTAGAACTTTTAGGAGGTAGTGAGTTCCACTTGCCCTTTTGAGAAGGTGGAATAAAATGGGACAGGAATTTTTTTTGTTTCTGAAGCTGTCCAAAATATAGAGGATGTGATCATCTTGTGAAAAATTGGATGGATATTCTAACTCTTGTGGTGCTCCAGAAGCAACTTAAAGACTCTATATAAATGCATGTTTTTGTTGAATTTAAATAGTTATTGGTTCATTCATATAATTATAAGAATCCACCTATGTACAAAAGTTGATTATGTATTTTCTGAAGGGTGAATGGTTAATTGTCCAGACTGTAAGCTAAGTGGGCCCAATAAGCACAGCAGAGAGAGAGGGTATGGCAACAGACCAGATTTATTTAATGGATCCAGAAACAGAATGGGTTATCTGACCAGAAAACAGAGTGGGAGTAAGTAGGTCTTTCCCAGGTTGACAGGCTATGACTATTGAGGTACTGTAGGGATCAGTTCTATTCATAATCTACATCAATAATTTGACCAAAGGGACCAAGTTTGCTGACAATACTAAGCTAGGTAGGATTTTAAGTGTGGAGAAGGATGTATACGGGCTTCCAGGGGACATAGATGAGGCAAGTGAAGGGCAAGAGCACGACAGGTAAAACGCAATGTGGGAAAACCGTGCAACAATCCACTTTGGTATACATATCAAAAAGGCAGAGTATTTGTTAAATGGTGAGAGATTGGGTATTGTTGATGTCCAAGGGCACCTAAGTATGATTGTACACATGCTGCTGAAGGCCAACATGCAGATACAGCAAATGGCATGTTAGTCTTTATTAGGAGAGGGTTTGAATAAAGGAGTAAGAAAATCTTACTGCAATTGTATATGGCTTTTGTGAAACTGCATATGGTATATGTACAGTTTTGGTCTCCTTGCCAAAGAAAGCATGTAATTGCCATAGAGAGAACACAGCACAGCTTCAGGGATGGCAGGTTTGCTAAATGAGGAGAAACTGAGTAATCTGGGATTGCATGCTCCAGACTTTAAAGAATGAGAGGAGATCTCATTGAAGCATACATAAAATTCTTAGAGGACTTGACAGGCTAGATTTAGAGAGGATGTTTCCCCTGCCTGAGGAGTTTGGACCAGGGATCACAGTTTCAGAATAAAGGGTAGGCTATTTAGGACTGAGATAAGGTGAAATTTCTTCACTTAGAATGGTGAAACTTTGAATTCTCTACCCCAGTATATGCTCAGTCATTGTGCTCATTCAAAATGCAGATAGCTGCATTTCTGAACAATAAGGGAACCAAGAAATTTGGGGATAGAGATGAGAAATAGGACTGAGGTGGAAGATCTTAATTTTAATGAATGGTGAAGCAGGATTGGAGAGCCAGATGGCCTAATCATGCTCCAATTATATACTTACAAAAGAGAAGTCCTACTACTGGAAAAAATATGCAGGGTCTCCTAAAGTAGTTTCTATTGGTCTTCAGTGATTGCATGGTGAAGTGTGCAAGGAACATGCTCATCCCATTTGTCCCTTGAGTTTGTAGTTGGGGTTCAACCATCACACAGGACACCGATTTGTATATTTAAGGAGTCTTGGATCTACCCAAGATGGGCAGCCACCTGTCCATTTACTAATCAACCTGAATACTGCAGAAGGTAAGCATAGGACATTTAAGGGGTAGCTTAGTTTACCCTAATTTCAAGCTGTTAATCACCATTTTTAAAGAGGTAAAACTAGTGAGTAGTAGTTGAATTTCTGCCCCACATTTTACCCTGCAATGTCATGCTGCACTACCAACCTATTTATGCAGTCAGTTCATGAAGTTCAGCTTGAATCCCGAGCCTTTTGTATTAGAATAACTATACTATCAATCAACTGAGTCAAGCTAACATTGGTGCTGACCAGTGAAGTGTATGTTGTTTTCTTTTATTAATTTCCTGTTATTTATCTGCTGATGAGATCACACCTTTATTGTTACTTCCTGGTTGGTGGTGGGGGAGCTTAAATTGTTCTCTAAACTGATAATGGGTAAATTGATTTTTTTAATGTAAAATGATTTGTAATCCATTACCTATAATTGATCCTTGATTTCAATCTTGTCCACTGCTGTGGACCATTCTGGCTCCGGAGGTCCACAGATTTGCTGACAGTTAAATAAAGACAGAGACTTGTGTGCTAAATCTAGTATGTGAATAACAATATGCCCAATGTGATCTTAAAAATAAATAGATCAAATTTTATAAATAAATTAACTTGTTTAAAAGGTCATGAATCTCTTTAACAATTTATTAAAAGTTTTTTAATCTTTTTGACTTTTCCTTTTGCAGATATGATATCCTACCTACCTATCATTATTCTTGTGGATCTCCCATCATTTGCCCATCCTTTTATGTATCCATTTGCAAATATAATTCCTTATATGTGGATTATTCCAATCTTACTTTGCAACTTCTTTGCCTCCTTGTTCTGACCTTGCCCAACAGCATCACTGTAGGGTTGCCAATGCAGCCTTGTGTATCTCCATTCTACTCTCTGAATCTGTAACTGCTGATTTAAATTATTATTAATGCTAAAGTCAACACATAAGATGATTGAAGTATGCACTTGGTCTTCACCCTAGATAGAACAGTAGCAGATAGTCATTTGTAGTTTTGTGGTATAACTTACATAACAAGGGTTGAAAGTGATAAAACCTATAGGAAGATTTAAGTTGAGTATTTGTTATGTTTTAATTGAGTATTAAGTGTAAACAATGTACACAGCTGGTTTAATCTACTGACCTGACTATAGTACTAAAGGCTTGTGATCCAGAACTAGCTATGTCGCTATCCAAAGTGTTGGCACCTACTCAACACTGTGGAAAGTTGCCCAGGTATGTCCTGTCCATGAAAATCAGGACACATCCAATTGTCCTAATCGTTGCTGTCAGTCTACTCTCATTCACTAGCCAAGCGATGAAAAGAGTGTTCAACTGTGTCATCTTGTGGCACTTCAATGGCCAATGATCTGCTGCAGATACTCTAAGTTTTGACAGGCCTGCTCCATTGCAGCTTTGGTCCAGTGATGGAGCAAAGAGCTCCATTCTAGAGGTGAGGTGCTACAGGCATGCCAAGCAGTGACCAAGTCCAACAAAGGAGATTCTAACTAACTTCCTTAGAAAATCAGCAGCATTTTATTGCCAAACAGACCACCTTCAGCTTGGGAGTGACCACTGACCAGAAACTTGGATAGACCAGCTACATAAATATTATGTCTACAGAACCAGTCTGAGCTTGGGTATCCTGTGGAATGTCACTCGTCTCCTGACACCCCAAAGCTCCTCCACCAAAATGTAAAATGATAAACCTGAGTTAAATGGCTTTTAATTAAGAGCATACTGTATGCTTTCCAAATAGAGTGCATATTCACCTAAACAGTGTGCTTTGGGCAGGTGATGTGACCTGCTATGAGGTAGTGGTTATTAAAGAAACAAGGATTGTTAAATTTGTGCAAAATTATTTCAGAAGTTTAACCCGTAAATTGTCCACGTCCACTTGAGGATGTCAGCTTTATGTCCCATTGCCTGAGAACTTTGTGAATACTGCCTTTTTTTTAAAAAACAAGTGTTGCTGGTACTTGTTTAGAAGCTTAACACCCAAAGGGCTAACTGAAGGCTAATTTAGTGTGGAGCAAAAACTAGCAGAGTACATTAAGGACATGCTCTCTATAATCTTATGATAGTATAACCTTCCCCAGCAGGTGCACATTAGAAGCAGACATGGGGAATATTGATCTCTGGAAGAGTTATCCCTGTCCTTTCAGCCATGATTTTCTTGGTGGTAGAAAAGCAGTATAACCTTGATCACAATTGAATTGTCCATCATATATTCTAATTGATTTAAAAATGAGGTCATAAGACATCTGTGAGATTATTTCATTTAATTTTTGTGTGACTGCTGTTTAGCCTTGTTCTTAAGTCTGTTTATTAAGTCATTGCCGTCAGGGATAAAATATCTAATACTTGTACTTGACAGCAGTCAGTTCAATAACTAAAGTTTCTTGACTAAGCTAAAGCTAACTCAAAGATGAAATTTCAACTAAATGCACAGAGCATGAGATCATTCCAATCAATACAATGCCTAAATGCCTTGCTTTAGTGCATGACATCAGTGTTAGACATTGAGTGGTGGGATGGATTTCATTCTGTATGAATTCCCATGTTAAGATGAGAATTTAGTCATTCATCGTTCTTGGCATACTGTGTGCAGAGATATGAGAATGCCTTAAGGTAGCACGAGCAATCCAAGTCTATAGTGTAACCTATAATGAACAAAGCAAAAAAAAATGTCAATTGCATTCTTTTGTAAATCATTTATAAAAGTCAGAGATTAAATCTGGGTCTCTTCTTATTCTCCTTTTGGGTATTGTAGAACAAAATTCTGCAGATGGAACAGACAAAAGGCAAAGCTTGCAGAACTAATCTGGCTGCCTGATTTATAACGTATGATGTAATCTTTAATCCATTACATTACTGCAGACAAATGAAAGTAAACCATGATTTTATCTCTTTACATCATGCTTATTTTTATTCTTTACATGCATGTTTTAAATTCTGCCACTTTGTTTTCAAAATAGTGCATTACTCAATAAAATTAGCTGTTCTTTACCTGATGAACTCTCTGTCAAAAGAAACTCCAAAGAATTTTGTTATTTTTTAATAGGAATGTAATTAGATTTGATATTTGTAAAGTTCTGGTTTATTGGGTGTAATTATTAGTATTACTGAAAAATGAATATTAATTAATGTGAGAATAATTATGAATGTAGAGGTAAGCTTAGTCGTCATGTCAGAAGCATTAAAAGCCAAATTTGAATGCCCTATAAAATATGATTGTGAACTGAGATTATATGTTCGAAATCACTCAAGGATTTTTTAGTTCATAATATTTATAATGAAATTAACAATAGTTTTAATTGTTTGTGGGCTCTTCTACAATTTGCCAATGGACATAATTGATATGAATCCCAATGGCCATTGTATACCTTTTTGATTCTTACTGAAGGATTAAATACTCCGATATATTCAGTGTCTCTCAATGAACCTTCAGTCAACAATAGATTACTGTTATGAAGTGTAATTAGTAGTTCAGCATGGCAAGATGTATGGCAACATCCCAATCTAGTAGCGGTGCTTTGGAACGGAATTTCAAAGGCATTATTTTGTGTACTGCATTTTTTTATTCTTTATCATTTTATTTTTGTCAGAGTTGATGTTGGTGCAGAATTGGCTATGTTTCTGTTTGGGGAAGGGAGATCCAGTAGCTTTAATTTTGAATTGGAAGAGTACAGCTTCACCTGTCTCCACATTTAAGTTATTTTCTTCCTTAAAAATGTACCTGGTTTACTGTCCCTTTGTTGGTACCACTGGTTAGGTTACATCTGCAGCAATAGTTAAGTTAAATCAAAATTATTTTAATGAAAGAAGCTTTATGCAGATGTTATAACATTGCTTACTGGTGGTGTAAATCATTGGGTAGCATATTATCTGCAGGAAGTATTGCAGACTTGTACTAAAACAATGACACATTAGAATATTCAATGCATTGGCAATAATGTTGTGGTATTTTAATAGCAGAAATACATCACAGCACTTTTGGACTGGAAAGTAATATTTGAACCGATAGCAGAACAATGATGTTGCACTGAGTTAATTCCTAAGTTCATAGGTAGATTCTTAGAGCTATACAGCCCTTCAGCCCAACTCATCCATGTTGACTGAACTGCTCTTTCTAAGCTAATACCATTTGCCTGCATTTGGCCCATATCCTTCTGAACTTTACCTATCCATGTACTGTCCCAAATGTTTTTAAATGTTGTAATACTATCTCCTGTGGTAGCTTGTTCCATACACCCACCACCCGTTATGTGATAAACTTACCCCTCAAATCCCATTTAAATCTTTCCCCTCTCACCTTAAACCTTAGATTTCCCTGCCCTTCCCTGAACTTATAAAACTCTGTAAAGGCACCCCAAAGTTGCTTTTGCTTGAAGGAAAACAGCCCCAGCCTATCCAATCTCTCCTTATAA
Organism: Rhina ancylostomus; assembly: GCA_030265395.1. Taxonomy (NCBI): domain Eukaryota; kingdom Metazoa; phylum Chordata; class Chondrichthyes; order Rhinopristiformes; family Rhinidae; genus Rhina; species Rhina ancylostomus. Next base: position 38,209,729 of record JARFYF010000002.1, read on the forward strand.
CTCAAGTCCTCCAGTCCAAGCAACATCCTTGTTAATCTTTTCGGCACCCTCTCTAGTTTACTCACATCCTTGCTATAGTGTGACAACCAGAACTGCACAAAATACTCCAGCTGTGATCCAGACAATGTCTTGTGCAACTGTAACATGACAGCCCAACTCTTGTACTCAACACCACGGCCGATGAAGAAAAGAGTGCCATATGCCTTCTTCACCACCTTGTCTGTTGGCGAGCTCACCTTGTATTCCAGATGTTCTAACCTTCCAGACCAACCTACCACATGGGACCTTGTCAGAGGCCTTGCTAACGCCCATGCAGACAACATCTACTTCTCTACCTCATGGACACCTCTTCTTAAAAAAAAGCTCAATCAATTCCTTGAGACATAATATCCCACATTTAAAACAAAACAATGCTGACTATCCATAATCAGTCCCAAATTAATCCTGTCTGAGAGACAAATTAGTTCTCTCTCTCAGAATCTCTTCCAGTAATGTTTCCACCACTGCTGTAAGGTTCAGCAGCCTGCAGTCATTGTCCTTGCAGACCTTAACTAAAGGCACAACATTAGCCATACTCCAGTCTTCTGGTACCTCACTTGTCACTAACAAAGGTACAAAAGTCCCTGCTAGGGCCCCAGTAATTTTTTCCCTTGCTTCCCACAACATTCTTGGATACATTTGGTCAGGCCCTGGAGACTTATCCACCTTTATGTGCCTCGACTGCCAACACCTTTCACATTGTCAGTATGTTTCAGGATATCACTATTCTCTTCCACTATTCTCATGGAACTCAGTAGGTTCCATGTCCTTCTCCACAATAAATATAAACGAGAAGTTAAAACCTTGTCCATCTCCCATGACTCCACACATACATCACCACACTGATCCTTAAGGGCACCTACTCTTTCCAGAGCTACCCTTTTATTCTTAAAATACTTATACAATCTTTTAAGATTCTATTTAGTTTAAGTTCCAGGGATATCTCGTGTCCTCTTTTTGCCTTTCTAGTTTCCTTTGTAAATGTATTCCTACGTCCCTTATAGTTCTCAAGGGACTCACTTAATCTTAGCTCCCTAAACCTGACATCTGCCTCCTTTTCCCTGACCAGAGTCTCAATATCCCTCATTAACTAAGATTCCCTAATCCTGCCAGTTTTACACTCTAACAAGAGCTCTGCCTATCTCACTTTTAAAAGGCTCTCACTTGCCAGACGTCCCTTTACCTGATAACAGCCTCTTTCAATTAACCCTTTGCAAATCCCTGTCTAATGCCATCAGAATTAGCCTTGCCCCAATTTCAGAGTTTAACTTGTGGACCAGTCCTAGCTTTTTCCATGACTTTTAAGGTTGATAGAATTATGGTCACTGGCCTCAAACGGCTTCTTCATTCACACCTCAGCTACTTGCCCAGCCTCATTTCTTTAGAGGAGATCGAATGTAGCCCCTTCTCTAGTAGGGGTATCTGCATAGTACTTCAGAAAACTTTACTAGATACATTTAACAAATTCTGCCCCATCTAGTCCCTGAGCACTATGGCAGTCCCAGTCAATATCAGAGAAGTTAAGATCACCTGTTTTTACAATCCTGATATTCCTACACCCATCAGCAATTTTCGTAATATTTGCTCCTCTAATTCCTGCTGACTATTCTGGGGCTTATTGTGTAATCCTATCAAAGTGATCACGCCTTCCTTATTTTTATGTACTACCCATATAGCCTTGTTGGACATTCTCTCTAGAATATCCTCGCTAATTACTGTCATGTTGTTCTCCCTGATCAATAGCACAATACCTGTTCTCTTACCTTCACCTCTTCCATTGCAGAAGCATTGATACCCTGAGACATCAAGCTGCCAGTCCTGTTCATCCCTGTCACATTTTCATTATAGCTATAATATCACAGTCCCTTGTGTCAATCCATGCTCTGAGTTCATCTGCCTTGCTTGTCAAACTTCCTGCATTAAAGTAAAAGCAGTTTAGCCGATCAGACCTTGCTTGCTCTCTTTATGCCCCAATGGACTTTTTCCTATATTTGTTCGCTTTAACCTCTATATTTGCTTCGGCTTTCTCATCTGTTAGACGACGACTTTAAGTCCTACTGTAGCAATTAATATAGCTAAATTGCTGACCACTGGCAGCCTTTTTATTTGACCTTTATCCGCGAACCATCTTTTTCCCAAGTAAGAACATTTAGAACCTGGGAGATGTAATTTCTGACTTTTACTTAATTACCAGAGAGAAAGGGTGGTCACGGTTCATTCACACTCCAATAAGAGCCCACATATACCTGTTTAAAGGGAGCAGGTAAGGTTTAGTGTCCTCCGTGTGCTTATTTAGCTTGGGGAACCTACAACTATTTGAGTTGAAGACAGATAAAAGATTAGAGGATATCATTAGTATATTAGCTAAACCATCACCAACTTCCTACAACTACTTCACCACATTTAATTCTGGAGTATGTTTTTTCTTTCTTTCAAACTTTGATTATTGTGGTGACGATTTAAAGGAGCTTCAAATGTATTCGAAGGTAACAATACAAAAAAAATGCTGTTCTGGGAATTTCTGCTTGATCATAAATGGTCAATCAGGAGCACAGTTACAGGGAAAAAGAGAATACTTGTGAACTGAAGGCAGGTTTGTTCCAACATGCACTGTATTTTAGAAGTGTGAAATTGCCTTTCATACTCACCTAATGTTCCTGTAAATACCACTGGTTTCCAGTTTCAATGCCATCACTTTTGGGTATGAGTTTGGTGCCTCCCATGATGCTTATTCCGTTGAGAGAGTCATAGTGCAGTTATAGTGATGCTGAGTGACCGTGGCAGCTGTCCTCTAAAGAAACTACTGTCGTCTTTCACCATCTGGAGAAAATGTACACACCAGAAAATGCAAAGGAGACATTTTAGAAGGAGAGATTTAGAGAGGGCAGTGTTCCATTTTAATCTTGCTGTGTAATAGTTTCCTCAGTTTTTATTTTTAGCTCAGGTTGGGGGAGTGTATATTCTGTTTCTTGGTTAAGCATGACAAAATGCAATTTGGATTTTTACCTGAATTCTTCACAGCTTTTGCTTTTAATTCCTTTCCCACCAGCACTTTTACTGTTCCAGGCCTTCTCACCAACTTCACGTCATCGAGCAGCTCCACACAAATGGGATTGGTTAATAGTCTGTATGAGCATTTTGAAAGACTAGTACAACACTTAAAACAAAAATGAATGAAATGGAAATTCTGCATGTTTGCTATTTTTTAGTCATTCAGCATCAAACGGGCTCTTCAGCCCACTGAGTCCATAGTGACCATCGGCATTCAGTGAATCTAATTCCCAATAGCTCCCCCATGATTTTACCACTTGCCTACACACTGGAGATAACTCAAAGTGGCCTATTAACCCAGCAACCTTCAGTTCTTTGTGATATGAAAGGACCAGGCCAAAATCCTTATGGTCAAATGAAGAACTTGCAAACTCCCCATAGACGGCACCAGAGGTTAGGTTTGAACTTGGGTCACTTGAAATGTGAGGCAGCAGCTACAAGCTCTGCAACTATGTTGTCCTATTTTTAACTGAGTTATTTTAAAATAAAACTGTTTTCCAAGAAGGCCTTTGGGGGTGTTTTCAGTTTTTATTGAGCTTATTTATTTTATTTGCCTTCTGGGAAGAAAGGCTCAAAGAATTGAAAATTACCACAATTAATATATTTAATCTTTGTTGCTATTTTACGAGGATTCATGCTTTAGTTTAGAAGTTGGACAACTTATTGTCATGTGTCATGGTGTAACAGCTGTAGTGAAAACACTAATTTCAAGGGTAGTTGCTTAATTGTAAAATACAGAACATTAAGAGCTACAGATCTTATTATCTGTCCAACATCATCAATCTTCACACTGGTTTCTTCCAACTTGGTACTGGGTGACCAGCTACTATCCTTCAGTGTGACCCTGTGGAGCACAAGACGTCTCCCAACGTGAGTGGCCAAATTTTCCCAGAAGGCAGTGAGGCCTAGCATCAAGGATCGCCAGCTGACAAAGCTGTCACTAAAATTGAATATTTGAATGTCTTTAACAATCTCAAATATTCAGAAAGGTGTGCACCATGAAAATGTAAAAAAAAAATTAAAATATTTTTAAAACCTAAAGAAAATATATGCTTAAAACAGCAAAATACATTTTAAACTTGCTAACCCAAATAAAATTGGCTATTCTCACAGCAGCTATTTGATCCCATTGATTTTAATGGTACTGATATACTTGCAGCAAATTAACCTGGCACAGACCCAGTGGGCAAGTTTCCCAGCCTGATAACTGGGAGTCTCCTGGCACAATGTGGGAGCTCAGGGACCACCAGTTAAGTGTAATGGAAGGCAGTGTTGCATAAATTGTTAAAGAATCCCTAAGTTTCCACTGAGTACTATATATGTATAAAAAAAGGGCAGATCTTAGCAGAACTGCTGGCATTTAAGAAGGAGATCTGACTCAGTGAGTAAGATCACATATTTGGCCTTTGAGCCATTTATCTCACTATGTTGTCATAGTCTTAAAAATAGTGGTCAGGTGTTTCCAACAGGCCAAGCAGAGTCCACAGAAAGAGGAACAGAGTCAATGCCTCTGCTCCAAGATCCTTTGTCAGAACTGAATTATTACTATGTCCAGGAATAACCATATTTTGATATTGTTGCTACAATTGACTTTGTTTCTCTTTCTGCAGATGCTGACTGGCCTACTGGTTGTTTGCA
>JARFYF010000002.1:38236225-38246877 GCA_030265395.1 Rhina ancylostomus
GATACCGATTATCATGAATGTTTTCATTTAATAACGGATTGCTTTGTGCACATAAACATGGTGGCACCCCATCCGATTTCCACAAAACTGCCTCTGGAAGTGGCTTTGAAGGACAATTGTTCCAAGTCAAGTCAGCATTGCACTGAAATTGTACTTGGTTGGTTATGCACACATTGTTCTCTGTATCCTTTGGAAACATGCTGTAGTTTAACATCAGTTTAAAATCTAAGCCTAACATATTTGGATCATTGAATCTATTTCATAGACTGTTTGCTTGCAGAATGCACCTTCTATGAAAACCAGGTATATGAATTGATTTTAATTGGTGTTCAGTTGTTGTAAATAGACATTTCAGAAGGTTCCGTTGGGATCTTGCCAGTTTAAGATTGTAGAGTACTGATTAGAATCAGTCTGTGCACAAAAAAACTGCCTGGAGGTGCTGTGATCAGAAAACTAACCAAGGATATGGTACTTGAAATTCTGAAAGGAAAAGGGCATTTAGCCACTTTGTGTCTGCAAATAATTATGCCCTTGATCGAGGGCAATGCCTGCTTATTAGCATGTATTGTCAAGTCTGATGTCTTCGACAGACTAGGATAATGAAAAACACTTCTCATAGTTCAGAGACACTCAGATTCCAAAGGACTGGTGGAACGAATATTAAAGAAGCCCCACATCTACAAATTCTGGAAGTTTTCTAAAATTAACATTAAATAAAAGGAAAAGAAAATTGCAGATGTTAGAAATTGGAAATAAAATGCTATTCTTGCCTGCATCTGGGAAAGAGGAAATATGTTATTAGTTTAGATGTAAGCCCATTTGTCCTGTCAAATCTCTATTTCCATTGCGAACCCTGTTACTTCTCTTTACGGAATATTTTAGTTCTTCTGTGCTTTTCCAGCTATTTTCTGTTTCTTCTTCGAGAAGTGTTTGTGAATAATGTTATAGCTTCATTTCTGATATCTGAAAGTATCTGCTGTAAAACTGATTGTATAAGCAACACCTTTATGAGCCACAGGTGGCAGGTTGTAACTCATATAGTAGTTCACCCCTGGGATCTCCATATAAGTTTCTCCCCTTCCCAACCCTGAACTTGGTTCTTTTCCTTCTAACTCTTCTTATGCCATCTATGGGCTCATTTTGCCTATTGCTGCCAGCTCCTGTTCTGTTGAATATACTCATAGAATTATAGTATCCAGTTTCTCAAAATTGAATCACATCGCCCCGTTTTTATTTTCAGTGCTATCTGCTTGAAAATGGATTTAACCTGGAGTAAATCCTGTTGATGACTATTTCCGGATCAAATCATGTCAGTTATGAAATTCAACTGGTTACTTTCAGTCATGGGTCACCCTCATCTTAGGACTATGATGATTTTATGCTCCTTTAGCAGCAAGTTCCTTTCAAAGAAATGCAGGGGGAATTGGACAATATTGTCGTGGGGCCACCAGTGATTGGGGGCACTCCTGTGACAATAGTGTTAAAGCAGGCCCAATTTTTTATCATCAGTGATTCATGCTGCCATTATTTCCCCTTTTACCTCGCCACACACAGTTGGTATGATTCTTCTCAAACAGAAGAACAGTGGACCATCAAGGACATTAAGTGCATTAAGCCCACCTTCTGCCACTGCTTCTCACTCCCACCACAGGCCAAAACAAATGCTGGCATAACCAAAACAGTCATTCCCCCACCTCATTAAGGCCATTCCAGTGCATTTCTAGGCAATAGAAGGAGGCTATGGTGACTGAGACCATACTGGCTCTTTATGTGTTGGACAAACTAGGGTTGCGTTGGATAAACTAGGGTTGTTTTCTCTGGAGCAGCGGAGACTAAGGGGAGACCTGATAAAAGTGTATAAAATTATGAGCAGCATTGATAGATAGCCGGTATCTTGTCCCCAGGGTTGAGATGTCTAATAATAGAGGGCATGCATTTAAGGTGAGAGTAGGATTTAAAGGAAATGTGTAGGGCAAGTGTTTATTCCCACACAGAGTAGTGGGTGCTTGGAATGCGCTGCCAGGAGCATTGGTGGAGGCAGATACAATAGAGGTGTTTAAGAAACTCTTAATAGGCACATGAAAATGCATAGAATAGAGGGATATAGACCACGTGCAGGCAGCAGGGATTAGTGTAATAAAGTATAGTAGCCTGAAGACCCACACTCAACAATTCATAAACAGCTTCTTCCCCTTCATCATCAGATTTCTGAACAGTCCACAACCTTATTTCTTTTTTTTTTGCACTATTTATTTATTTTGTAATTTATAGTAATTTTATGTCTTTGTACTGTATCCCTGCCGCAAAACAACAAATTTCACATCTTATAAGACTGTGAAAATAAACCTGATTCTTAGTAATTAGTTCAGTGCAACATCATGGGCCAAAGGGCCTGTTCCTGTGCTGTATTGTTTTATGTTCTATGTATGTTCTCTGTTTTATATTTGTAAAGCCATTCTGTTGGTCTCATCTCACCATTTTAAAAGTTTCAATGACCTCCTGAAATGCACGGGATCATCAGTTCCTCCTCCCAGCTTCATTAAAGCTGAGAATGTAGGTTTAGGCTTTTGGGTTCTTGTTTCAGATTTTCAACCTTTTGACCTCTCCTGTCCATTTTGTTAGTTAAAATTATCCACATAATCACCAAAGAATGAACTAATGGCTTTCAATGTAGTAAGAATTTGCACAGGTTATTGTGTCAAGACTCAATTGATATACTGTACAAAAGTAATGCTCTCAACTAATTTCTGGGATTAAATGTAAGCAAGTTAATTTGCAGTCGGTTTGAGATGCACCGGAGTACCAGTGTCCTCATAAAAGTAAAACCTTGTCTTTATATTAACAACTCAAAATTCAGCCCTTTGAGGTAAAGGGGAAAAATATGCCAGGGTTATAATCCTCGGGTCAGAAGGAAAAGAATGAACCAAAATTTAATATTGTGGCCAATTCAGTGAGCAAGCTCATAACAACAATAGCTCTGACTGTGGTGGAGAAAGTGATCACAAGTCTTGGCCCTGTATACTGCAGATTCATTCCAAGAAGCCACAGGAGACTGTTGTCACATCATCCAATTCCGTAAATTCCTGTATGAATCACCCAGTGCCTGGTTTTTCAAGACTGCCTTCTCCTTACAACTTGCCAATTGGCCAAGGGAACTCTCTCAGTGGACAGATTAAATTTATTGATTACATCAGCCACCAAAGACTGTGTTCCATTTGCTTGTTTTTACAGATCATACTCACAAAATATTGTATATGTTCTTGATATGTTGGAGGCACTTGCCCTTGCAGCTCTATCGTCCAATGTCCCAGCTTTATTTCACAAATGAAGTCGATGATTGACAGAACATACCCACTTTCCAAAACCCAACACACACTTCACAAGTAGAAATGAGAACAAGTACCTACAATATGGCACACAATTAAAATTTAAAGCTAGGACTGCCTTGCAATATATGCTAAGTACATCCCTTGGATTAAAGCAGTTCGTTGTGTACTTCAACATTTTACTATTGCGACGTCATAAAGGATGCTCTGAAGGAGTAATAATGCTGATGCCAAAAAACTGGCCCTTGAGAATATGAAGCAGTTACTGTAGCCAGTGTTGCATCAGCAGAAAAACACTTTTTGTCTTTCCTGTGCAGAGATCTTTTTTTATATATATATATATATATATATATGAAGCGCCCGCCCATATATAAGTAACCATCATGGAGTCAAATAGCATAGAAACAAGCCCTTCGCCCACCAGGTCCATGCCAATCCTTTTTGCTCCTCTACACTAATCCCAGTTGCCCGCATTAGGACAGTATCCTTCGATACCTTGCCCACTTAAGTATCTTAAACAGAGTAATTGTGTCTAATTCCACCAGCTCCTCTAGCAACTAAATATTAACCACTCTCTATATGGTTTAAACGGAATCTTTGTTCCTTATAACTAATCTCATATCATAATGTGAATCTACTCGAGTGTAATCTTTATTTTGCACTAGCCTAAAATTTCACAAGTACCTGAATCGGCTCCTTTCCACATTACAGGGCAGGATGAGGGTACTTCAGCCAGTAGTGGGTTAGATGTACCGAAAAACACAGCATCTTTGGATATTGACAAGCAACATTCAGTTATTATTTCAGATTTTTCAGCACCTCCTCTTTTTGCTTTGTGGTATGTGTATTTGCTGAAGTAGTCTTTTGCTGTGAACTGTTGGGATAAAATAAACTTAATCCAGCTTGTCCTGCTTTTCTCAAGCTTATTTTGTGCAACCCCAAAGGTGTACCCTGTCTTGAAACCTGGCTGCCTTAGGTTGCATCAGGATGAACTGTCCTGATGGCAATTGTCAAAGGACTTTGGAAATTTTTAAATGTCTTTACTCAAAGATATTTTATATGCGGAAGTCATATGAGTATACAAATGTACAAATTAGGAGCAGGTGTAGGTTAACCATCTTGTCCACTTTGCCACTCAACAAAATCATGGGTGAGATGATTTTAATCTTAACCCAGCATCCCCTACCTATGGTAATCTTACACTGCCTTGTTTATCAAGTATCCATCTACCTCTGGCTAAAATATTCAGACAGTCTTTTGAAGAAGAGTTCCAAAAATTCACAATCCTCAAAGAAATCATTAAACCTCATCTTTTTCTTAAGGAGGTAACCTTTTGTGTTTAAACAGAGATCCCTAGTTTTAGATTCTCCAGAAGAAATGCCCTCTCTACATCCACCCTGTCACATTCTCTCAAGATCATGGGTTTTATATAAAATCAATGCACTCTTTTAAATTCTAGCAGGTACAAGCCAAATCTGTCCAATCTTTTCCTCTTAAGACAATCCGCCCATTCTTTGAAGTGCTTCCAAAGCACTTGCAACCTTCCTTGACTAAGGAGATCAAAACTGTATACAGTAGTTCAGGTGTAGTCTCTTCAATGTGCTATATAACAGAGACATATACTCTTTTCTAGATTCAATTTCCCTAACAATAAGCAATAGCATTCTCTTGACTTTCCTAATTATTTGTATATCTACCTTGTAATCTTTTGAGAATTATGCATTAGGAGATCTGGATCTTACTGCTTCTTAGAGCTCTGCAATCTCTCACCTTCAAGATAATGATCTTCATATTTACCCTGACAAAGTGGACAATTTCACATTTCCATACATTGTATTCCCTTTGTCTGATCTTTGCTCATTTACTAAACCCACTTCCCTCTTCAATTTACTTTTCTACCTTTCTTTAAGTCCTCAGCAAATGTAGTATCCGTATCTTTGCTTCCTTCATCTGAGTCATTTGTATAAATTGTAAAAAATTGAGGCCCCAGCACTGATTCCCATGCACAACGCTCATCACATCGTGGCAGCCAGGTAAAGACCTACTTATACCTACAGAATCAAGCAGATCCGTGCTTCACAGTTGACCATTGGAAAATTGTTATATTCTATATTGTTGCGATGGGTTAAGGAGTAAATCTGACCTTCAGTGCGTGAGGCTTGCTGGAAATATAAAATTTTATGATATCATCTGTTAATTGGTTCTCCAGTTTTGCACTCTAATTGACAAGACTTAATGTGAATATTTATTTTGTTCTGAGTGAACAAGAACAAAAGAAACAAAAGCTTCCCTTAAGGTCTGCCTATTTTTATAAAGAATTGAAGAAAGTCGATGGATTTAATATCAAACTATATGGATGCAGAACCTTAAGGGAAAAGGAAATATAAAGCACAATGTATCCTGCTATAACATGTTAACAAGATTCCTGTCTATCAGATTATTTTCTTCTGAGCTGAAATTTGAAAAAAGTACCAAATGCAAATGTTACTGAATGCAAGCATCAAATCAAATTAATTGGATCAGTTCAATTTGTTTTAAAGATCTTCGCAGAATAATTTTATGGTAGTGATGCTCATTTCTGATCAAAGCCCCTTTTAAGGAAAAAGGGAATTGAATAAAATAACTTTCAGAAAGCTTCAGTAGATTTTAAACAATGAAATGTAAAATACTATAAATTGATATTATTTTATATGATTATCTCTTAATCTTTCATGTTTTTGACTTTTTTACTGCTTAAAAGTTTTGCATCTTATGTCATTGAAATCTCTGAATCTTTATTGTGTTGATTTGGTGCATTTTTCTTAAACATTCATTTTAATAGACTGTGAGCTCAATGTTTCAACAGTGATAGAAATAAAGCTGCCTGGTGTTGGTTAAACTTTACTTTTTAATTCCAGCAATCATTTAAGCTGCAAGTTGTTGCTTGGTGGGGGGGCGGGGGAGAACCAAGATTAAAGTAAAAACAAAATTAATTTAATATACCAACTTATTTAATGACAATTAACCTACAAAAGAAAGGGACTCCATACTTATATTATTAAAGTTTAGTAGCCAATAGGCTCACTGCAATTTTTACCTCACCTTTTTAAAAGGGCATATAATCTTGAAATGGCTTGATCTAACCTCCAGTCATCCTAATAGAATATTGAAAGAACTGCTGCCTTCAATCTCTGTCTTTTTAAAGCTAAATTAGCTAGTTAAAAATTATGGTAAATAACAGGGGAAAATCTTGAGTAATTGAACAGGTATTAACTCTGTCTGGAATGAGTGAGTGGGTCTCAGAGGCAGGTACTCTCACAGCATTTAAGAAATATCCACATGAGTACTTGAATGTCCAGTGCCTAGAAAACAACAGACTAATTGCCACTAGTTGGGATTAGCGCAGTACAGTATAGATAGGTACTCGATGGTCGACATAGACCTGTGGGCCTGTTTCTGTGCTGTATGATTCTGTAAATCCATGACACCCCCGACTACTGAAGAAGCAGTATAAACGCCCAGCTTATTGCACAATGACAATTGGTTGGAGGCAGTTTGTACAAGAAAACTAAAGGAATTCTGCCCCAGTGAAAACTGTTGAAAGACTTCAGCATTTGATTGGCAGCAGCTTGTGCATTCAAGAAGACTCTGAATTTTGATCCTGGATTTGTACAAATGTCCAACTGTACAGGAACCTCAATTTTTTCCATTAATAATTTTGTGTTAATTAGGCTGGTGTGATAATGAAATGTAGTAAACTATTTAGTGGCTGGGTTATTCAAATTATATTGGTTGCACTTTGTTGGAAGTGGATTTTGTGAATGATTTTTAATTTCTGGAGGCAATTTGGACATCAAAGCTTTAACCCGGAAATTATATTGCAGAGCAGCCATTTTCTTGGCAGCTACACAGTCCAATTTCGACTTTACCTGGAATAGATGATTCTGTAGATCATTTCCAGGTGAAATCATGCCAGCTGCAAAATACTAATCGCATTAGCATGACTGGGGTTTCCTGCCATCTGGTGTATAGCAGATGATGTAACTGCCATTTCTGCCCTTCCTGACATAATTTGGAAGAGAAAGCTCCAACCTACAACTGTTGTGGAACAGTCTCTGTAAAACTGGGAACATATTACACCAGTTTTTTATTAACTTCTTAAAAGAAGACTACACTGATGTTGAGCATCCTATTTGGATGCCTTCAGAAGTGAATACAAGCTGCCCAAAATCCACAGAATGGACTTGCGCTAATTGGGAATGCTTTTTCTAGTATTTGGTTTCTGAGAAATGCATTGCCTGGGTGCTTTAAAGGTGACATCATTGACAGAAATCCACTTCTGGATGTGTCATTATGGCCATAACTGATCATTCAGGGTGGATCAGGGACCTCAGAGCAGAAGGCAAAGGCTTACCCATCAGCAAAGAGCCTCTGCACAGACATCACATTCTACTTGGACCTCAAATTAACAATGTATTCTCAGGTTTTCCAAGGCTATTTATTATGTCTGAATGATAAACATACAGGTTGGTGAACAAGTCCAAAATCACTGAAGATGACAGCACAGGTAGATAAGGTGGTAAAGAAAGCATTCAGAATACTTGCCTTCATCAGCCAGAGGCAGATGGAAGGGAAGTCTTGGTACATCTGTACCAAGGGATGTCTTGGTAATCTTGGGAAATCATGGTACATCTTTATAAAGCATTGGTTTGGCCACAGCTGGAGGATTGTATACAGTGCTGGTTGCCATATTGCAGCAAGGATGTGATTGCACTAGAGAGACTGCAGATGAAATTCACCAGAATATTACCTGGCATTGAGCATTTTAGTTGTGAGGAGATAGACTGGGTTTGTTTTCCTTGATACAGACAAAGCTGAGAGAGGTATACAAAATTTATGGGAGGCATAGATAGGAGGAAACCGAGTCCCATAAAACCTGACTGCATAGATTTGGAATAAAGAGTAGGAGGTTCAAATGGGTTCTGAGAAAGAAATGTTTCACCAGAGGCTGGTTGAAATCTGGAATGCACTGCTGAAAGGGTGGTGGAGACAGTTACTCTCACAGCATTGAATAAGTATCTAGATGAGGCTGGATGCTGGGAGACAAGGGCCACCCTCTACTTCACTGGCTCCTTTCACAGTGTGCATTCAGCCAAACCAGCTGATTGCAGACACAAAAGCCACATAAGTAGCAGGATAAAAGTGGAAAATACTAATGGCTTTCTCAGGGTGAGCTGTTTTCTGCTTTGATCTGAGAGGATCCTGCAGCACATCCTCAGAAGATATTGAACCATCATTGTTGTGCAGCACGTAGCACACAGTCTGGCAAACTGAAAAATGATACCAGCCGGTGCTAGAGGGAGAGCAAAAAAGGACTAGGAGCCTTATGACCATGCAGCAAAGCCTGAAAAGCAGCTGGAAGGAGTCTCCTGGGAGGATATCCCTACTCGGCATCCACAGCCTCTTCTCAGCTGAGTGCAGGGTGCAGGCACTTACTGAATAGGATATAAGAACCTTCGGATGAAAATCTCGAGATCTCCAAAATAAAATTCTCTAGTGTAGATGAAGCGGCTCTTTCCACACAACAATCCTTAACACCAACATTATTCTGCAAATAATTAGCTTGGAAATACTAGATGATGCATAAAGTCCCCTCACAGCTTATTGTGCAGATCTACCTGCACTGAATATGACGCATGAATGAATGAATCCCAGCTCCAATTACTTCTTTGACTTACTCCAACACCTCAGTATTTCACACTCTATAGTACCTCATTCAAGTAACTCCATATTCTGCATGAGCAAAACCTTTTCCTGTGAAGATTGCGCAGTGGGTGTAAAAAGTAGTGCAGATCACCTGACATGTCTTATGAGGTAATGAAATTTATTTCAATGTTGCTTTGTCGTGCAGGGTTTTTATTCATGGACAAGACCACTGTGGCTGCTTCTTGCTAGGTTCTTATGGAAATCCTGGTGGGTTTTGTGTTCCCTTTGGAGCACAAGACCTTCTAGTCGTATATATTGTGGACATGGATGTGTGCATGTCTCTTTGAGTGAGTGTGAGATCTAACTCCATCTCCCTGCAAGCCTTCGTCTCTTTAGTTGTAGACTAAGTGTTTGTTGTTGATGTCAAGCTGCGAATGGGGAATGTGCCTTTCAAGGGCTGTAATGCTCCTCTCATCTGGGCAGCAAGGAATTAAGAAAATGGCTGAGGTCCTCTTAGGAATTGAGCAAGACCCCTTTTAAGGTTCGTTTCTAGGTATAATCATTTTGGTCTGGATTTTTGGCCAATTTTGAATTTTTCATGTGAAGCCTATTGGGTGTATCACCAAGGCAGTCATATTTTAGCCCACCAAAATTGTTGGTGGTCCAGTTTTTCAGTAAAAGTTGCAATATGTGATTAAGGTCATTCATATGGATAAATAAGATTTTTTTAATGTCGATATATTGTGACAGTGAATGGAAACTGTGTGGCCTTGAAGTGAGACATTTGAAAAGAAAATGCAGCAAGGTAGTTGCCTCAGAAAGGAGAAAATGATAGTGTGAGGTGACCCAGATTACAGGTTTTCTCTGCTCTAGGGATATTACTAATCAGTTCAACTTGTATTATGGGACTTGTGCCAACATTTCACAGTTATGGATTGTAAGTAGCTCTGTCACAGATCCACAAAGCAGGGCAGAGCCGTAAAGAATGCCTAGCATTGCATGCATTAATATTCCTTAATCTAGTTTTATTCATAATATTTATTTTGCTTGTTCAATAACATGTCATTTTACATTATACTTGAATTATTAACAAATGTGAATATATTTTGTCAGTATTCCTACCCACTGACTTCAACTACTTTTTGACATACTGCAGAATAAAATTCATGGAGATATACTTTTAACAACATCTTTGGGGTAATAGAATCGCTCAAAAGGTGGAGGATTATACTTTGTTCGTATACCCTGATAACAAGGAAGGGATTTTTATCATAATACAGTGGGGTTGTGAGCTATATTTATGACCAGGGACAATTCAGGGGTGTATTTATACAAGCGTTACAACAGAAGGGCATGTCAGAAGGTAAAATTATTGACTCCTAGCAACAAGAATGATGTAAATGTTCAAGAGTCTTGACACAACAGTTTGTAGTACAAATGGTGCTATCACCAAGTCCTGCTGGTGGTGCTGCGGGATCTTCCCTCTGTAACTTGCGTCATTGTGTCTGGCCTTAAGGTACAGCAACAAAGGATGATTCTTGGGGAAGGTTCAGCAGTGAGAGGAGAAAGGAGTGGTGATGGGAAGGTGGTTGGTGATGGGAGCAGAGATGAGAAATGTTAAAGTATAAACAGGTCATATAA
>JARFYF010000002.1:38356136-38371078 GCA_030265395.1 Rhina ancylostomus
TTTGTATTCAAAAAGATTTGTTGTTGATTTGGTTATCAGTTGACCAGTTTGACTAACTTAGCAGTTCTCCCATTTTCAGCTGAGTTGATTATGGATTCCTTCCTCATAATCTGTATGAGTATGTACAGCTAAAGATCAGTGATCCTTCCAGTAGATTTATTAACTGTAAGAGTCAAAGTTTGGACCAGGGGCTAAATAGAGTTGGTCCTCAGCAACTTTTGGTTTCCCCAGACAGAGAAGGGGATATAATTGGAGAAAACAGTTTTCAGTTTAGGAATTTCCTTGTCCTTGGCTAGGTAAAAGAGTAGCAGACTTGTGCTATGAAAGTAAATAGAAGGGCACACCCAGGGGTCCAAGTTTGCCTTGTGGTCTGGAGCTTCAAAGATTGCAATTTTTTTTGGGGCAAACTATTGATATGTTTACACAGCAGATGGTATGGTCTTCAGTAATTTTGGCTCTACCTTTTAGTGAATGCTCATGAGGGACTAATAAAAGTATGCTTATAAAGCATAAAACTACCTTACAACATCAAAGTAAAATATTCTCTTTTATTCTGGGACATTCAGTATTTGATATCCTGAGCAGATATAGTTCAGCACTTGTGCTGGATGTCTAAAATCTTATTGACATTGTTGGAGCTACTTTTTAGATAAGTTATTTAATTGAGGTTCCTTCTGCCCTGGTCAACTAAATATAAATATCTTATGGCAATATCTGTTTCAAGGTAATTCTCCTGCTGTTCCAGCCAACATTTTTCTTAATCAGGAACAGATTAGCAGGTTAATTATCATTCTTTTTTTTTGGGGGACCTTTTGCTGTGAAAATAATCCTGGTGCTTGACTACATTACTATGGTATCTTTAATTCAAAATAACCTTTTTAGGTTGTAAAATGTTTTGGTGACAAGATGACAAATGTTAACTTTTTTCTTTGTCAAACTTACATTTCTGAAGCAATCTCACACAAAAGCTACAGGTATTTTTAAAATTTATTTTATAATGTAATCTTAAACTCAAGGAAAAGTAAATTAAAGTTCTGCAATTAAGTACTAACTTACTTTTGAAAGAATTGCTCAATTTTATAAAAAAGTGGCTGATTCTTAATAATGCAATTTTCCCCCTAGACTTTTAGTTTGGAGACAAAATAAACTGCAGATGTTGGAACATGGAGCAAAAAAGCAAACTGCTGGAGGGACTCAGCAGGTCAAGCAACATCTGTAGAGGAAAGGAATTGTCTCAGCAGGATCTCAACCTGAGATATTATAGCAATTCCTTTCCCGCTACAGATACTGCCTGGGTTCCTCTGGTAATGTGTTTTGTGCTCGTAGATTGAAGATATTTTTTCTGTTAATGTTTCATTCTATCTAATCTATGCTCTCTTTCCCTTTCCTTCTGTGACATTAGATAGCTTCTGACTCAGTCTCCTGATCTCTCTCTAACCCCATTTACTTAACTTCCAACCCAACTCATTCTTCTACTGATTTCCTTCCTCTGCTATCCAAGATTCATTCCTTCTCAATATTTCTGGATCAATCCTTGGTCTAAAAGTTATTGTCATCTGCCCAAACTCCTTTTGTCCTCACCATAGCTTCATGGAAAGGAAAATGAAGAAACATTGCTCTTTGTTTGAGAAATATCTTAAATCAATCAGATTTAAAAATCTTAAATCAACTACATACTCCTTTAAGGGCACTTAGTTTCTGGCATGTTACTCCGCACCATGTTCATGTTTTTCTGCCATAGACTAGAAACCTATTTGGTTATTACTGGTGACAAGGATGGAGAAAATTTGGAGCTGTCTGAAATAATAAAGACATCAAATATATGAACAGCTGTATATTCATGGTGTGCAGACTTGAAGCAATGAGACTTTGAATTCAGAACAAGCACGGTAGAACTAAGGAGTAATACATCACAAGACAAGGAGCAGAAGTGGGCCATTCGGCCCATTGAGTCTGCTCCATGAGCTAAACTAAAGCTATTCCTACCTAGCCCCAATTTCTGGCATTATCCCCATATCTCTTGATACCTTGACTAATTAGATACCTATCAATCTCATCCTTAAATGCCCCCAATGATTGGGCCTCCACAGCTGTACATGCCAAAGAATTCCATAATTTCACTGCCTTCTGGCTAAAGAGATTTTTCCTCGTTTCTGTTTTAAACCAGTACCCTCTAATTCTAAGATTGTGGCCTCTAGTCCTGGACTAGATGCTGACTAGATGGACCACATGCTGACAAATTTTACAAGCCTTATAATTGGGAAAGCACGATGGCAAGATTCCCGGTATAGCCAGACTGGGACTGAGTTGCAATTGTGCACCATTTCTTTTGGATTGCAGAGGAGTCAAATCAGCAGGAGAATGAATAAAGTAGAAAATAAGTAACCAGGTTAGGGAGACCAGGAGACAAGTAGATGGACATAGGCATGTCAGAAGCTTTGCAAAGTCACCAAAAAGAAATGAAATGGGACATAATTTAGGGAGAATAGAACAATGGTAGAAAAAACACCTCCAAAACTAAAGGTACTTATGTAGAACAGATGG
This sequence comes from Rhina ancylostomus, assembly GCA_030265395.1. NCBI lineage: Eukaryota > Metazoa > Chordata > Chondrichthyes > Rhinopristiformes > Rhinidae > Rhina > Rhina ancylostomus. The sequence goes on from JARFYF010000002.1 coordinate 38,358,681, forward strand.
GGATGTCCTTTAGGCTAAACAATATTGTCAAACATGTGCCTTTTCAAAACTAAGCCACATGTGTGGAAGTAATGCTACTGTTGGGGAGAGGCATGGGTATAATATATCTCACTTTATAAAACCTCTTGGTGCCTTGCAAGGCAATAGATTTTCATTTGAAAAGTTGACAGAGATCACAGACTCACTTTAATCCGGCAATTTCAGGGGTCTAGAAAGTCACAAATTAGGAATATGAGCCAAAAGACAGGCAAGACTGATCTTATGGTTACTTTGAAGAATATGTCTCAAAACTGTAAAGTTGCCACCTTCTTGAAATGAATGCTTTGAAACAAATTTGTAACAAAATTTGAATCTAAATTATTTAAATGTTCGAATGCCCATATAAAATTTTCACAATGGGGGAGATGGCTTCCAAAAATGCTATTAAATTCTGGCCAGTGCATAATATTAGTGGTTAATGCAGTAATATGAGCAAGAGGCAGTAGCAAAAGCAGAAGCTCTTGTATTCAGCTTGCATCACATGAGTGAGCTTGGCATAAAGGGCAAGATGGCAAGAAAAGCTGATACTGATATAATGGAGATCATTTACAACAAGTATGCCAGTATAGAGCAGTGAAGTACTACAAATGCAAAACAAAAATGCATAAAGCCCCAGTGTGCAAGGATAGACTCAAGATTGATAACTGGAGTAATATCTGCCAAGTAGGTTCTCGGCAAAAGGTTGATTTTTAACAAGGAGAGCCTTGTACAATTTTGAAGATGATCAGCAGTATAAGGTGCAAATCCTGAACAATGTGTCAATGGCAGAGGCAATGATGTGAAATGTAGCAGTTGTAAAATTAAAGTGAAAATTAATAATTGGCATATAAATATGAACGTTGATTTAACTGCTGATTGCTTGACAATGGATGGAGACATTCTTATCGAGGTTCATCCAAGTACCAATAATAAAAAGCATATTACATTTGAAAATATTTTTATATTTGATTAATGCCTAAGCCAAGTATGGAGAATGAACAATGTCCATTGCCTACATCCCAGGATCTGTTTGCTGAATCAGGAGAGGTCAATGTGTTCACCAGGTTGAAACTGTCACATGCATATGCTCAATACAGCACAGATAAAGAAGTCAGCATTATTGAGCAATCTACACACAGGGGGGACTTTATTCAAGTACTAAGTTGCCTTACGCTAGCCTAAAACAGTAAGCATCAAAACAGTACCCAAAAGCAAGATATTAGAAGGAGTACAACTATTTATGCAATCAAAATGACATTATTATCATAATTACCACATATTAGGAAGTCTTCTGAATTCTGCAAAAAGGTCTAGAACACCTAAATGCAGAAAACTTCAATCTTTCCTGGGCATGTACAATATTATACCAGATTTCTGCTGGAACTCACAAGGGTATGGATGTTAATTGCTGAAAAAAGATGAACCATAGTGTTGGGAAAAGCAACGAGAGATAGTACATGAAGACAGAAGCGACTGCAGATGCTGGAATCTGTAACAAAAAGCAGAATTTTGGGAAAACTCAACAGGTCAAACAGATTCTGTGGAGGCAAAAGGTGAAAGTCGATGTTTTGGGTAGAGACCATGTATCAGGATTGTGAGGGAACAGGAAAGATTGCCAGTAGATAGCAGTGGGGGGGTTGGGGATAGAGGCTGGTAGGTGATGGGTGGAACCAGATGGGGTGGGGGTGATGGGCAGATGAAACCAGTTTGGGGAAGCAGATGGGAAAGGTGAAAAAAGGGGAAGAAAACTAGGTGGATGGGTGACATGACTTCTGTAAGAGGTGCTAGAAGTCAATTCTTCCTGGTGCACTAATAACACCTCTTACTTGCTTAAGTTCACTTGTAAAACTTCCAGATATAGAGTTGGGGCAGTGTAAAGCCTCATAATGTACAATGGCCAGGAGCATCCCAATATCTTTCTCCTCACATGGATTCACCCATCACCCACCAGCCCTCGCTCCAGCCCGTCCCCCACCCCCACCCATTTAGACTGGCTTCTCCACTCTTTCTTTCCAGTCCTGATGAAGAGTCTTGACCCGAAACATCAACTGTCCTTTTCCCTCCATAGATGCTGCCTGACCGGTTGAGTTCCTCCAGCATTTTGTGTGTTATCTCAACATCCCACTGCCCTTACTTCATACACATTAACAAAGAGCAAGAGGAACTATGTTTAAATAGAAATGGAGGCATTGGGGATCATATCTGGGATCAGTGTTCTGCCAGTTCCTGTTAGGCAGACTGTTCACATTGGATACTGACCACAAACCCTTGTTAGGTGTTCTTGGACCCAGGTCCACTATTCTCACAATGGCAGTTTCAAAAACTACACTCCTTCATGTCCAAAATGATCAAGCTATAAAATATTAAGCATCAAAACTGAATGACCCAGGTTCAATGGTGACCTCTGGTACGGTTTGTGTGACGTTTGTATGTTCTCCCTGTGACCACATGAGCATCCTGCAGGTGATCAAGTTTCCTCCTACATCTCCAAAGATGAGTGGGTTGGTACGTTAATTGGGTGAGTGGTAGAATCTGGGGGAATTGATATGAATGTGATGAAAATAAAATGGGAAGAATGTATATGGGTCCTTGCTGGTCAGTGGAGACTTGGTGGACTGAAGGGCTGAGCTGTATAACTTTATGAAGTATCTTTGTTTGCTCATGTGCAGTTTGAGAGGAGCCTCCATTGAACTCAACGTGCCTTTTATAGCTCTAAGTATTTCCTCTGATTTACTTTTCACACTGCTCATTATTCCCAACAGAGACAAGGAACCTATAAGGGTATATATATATTACAACTATAAACAACCAATGCCATGTATCATCATGAGCCTCCAATGCAGAGACTCTACTTAGGAAATTCCTCAGAGCTGTTCCCACTCCACTGATATTCAGTGATGTTTCACAGCAAATTTATCAAACCAACATCAACACAGTGGGAGCTCTTCTGAAAGATTACCTAGTCTGTGCATTAGACTCTGTCTCCACTTTGTACTAGAACCTTGCAGACTAGTAATCCCTAAACAGCATCAAAATTTCCTTTCACTACAGGAATAAAAAGAATAGTTTTATCATAAAATACCAACATGACACTATTCCAGATCAGCAGCTGTGTCCGGAGGATATCATGTTGCATCAGAGTCAGAATTTCTACATGGGTTTTTAAAGTATAAAACAGAGCACAATAAAATTTACATCACTGCCATGCTAGTTCTTAAGTGAAAAGGTCATTATTGGTGATTTCATTCTTACTTTTCTGTCTCTATTCAACACGATGTTTTGATTTTTTTTTGCAGCTTGTCTGCAGTGACACTCTTTGGTCAATAAAAAAACTGCAGAACTCATTTCTGGACTCACTTCTGCAAAAGTCTTTATCATTTGTCCCGAATTTCTGTGCTGCTGGTTTACTATCTCCGTATTGCACTGAAAGGGTGAAGATAAAGAATGAAGTTATTCTTCCAAACTTTCCTCAATCATTATATCAGTGCAAATCTTATACCAGTTAGAGCTCCCCAGGAAATATTTGCATGGTTGCATTGTTCAAATATATGGAAACTTCTGGGTTTATAATAGTCCTGCAGCTGGAGTAACTTTATACTAGTAAGAAAAAGAGATGTATCTACTCAACATCTCAGTGCAATTGAAAAATGCACCAGTTTCTCTTGCTGATTAGAGTCTTCAAGACAATTCTTATTGACACTTCTATATCATTTTACTATGTTCCTCTCCTTTCTACCCAGGAAAAAATGTTGAGGCCCCTGACTTCACCCTAAACCTTTACTCAACCAGCTTTCAGTTAAAGGTGGGTCTCCCCACGGACAAACCACTTACTTCATTGAATTGGAACAGGAATTGCAGTTAAAGAGTGTGTGTCCTCCTCAATGAATTGCTTTCTACTAAAATCATAACATCAATTAACCTGGAACTCATTTTCAATTTACCGATCACACCTAAAGTTAATTAATTCAATATTTGCAAATACATCTTCTTTGTCAATCAATCCATTAACCATTTTTTTCCTATCACCTCACTCACATTGGGTCTCATTAGTTTCTCATTTGTTGAAAGACGAACTACCTTCCTGATTGTCACTTATTCTATCCATTCTCCTTCTTTGAATGGTGGAGCTCAGCCGGAAATTATAATGTCTGCCTTTATATGATTCTGTTTGTCTCTATGACCAGCAATATATTGTACGTCCCATTCAAAATTTTATTCCAAATCTTAAGAGAGCAGGTGCAGAGTTGGTTTTCACTCCAGATTAATTAAGGAGGAGCTATCTGAGTTTATGTTTAACACTGACAGCTCACTGATCTGACATAAAAATAAGGTTAACCTTAAAATACTAGAAGAAGTTCAAACAAATTCTTTTAGGTAATCACCACTACGCCTCAATAAATAAGTGTTCGAAACACCGGCCCTCTTATTTTCAACAGCAATATTTTTTAATGAATTTATCTTCTATACTTCACTAGAGATTTCCCTTTCTTAATTTTGAACAACAGGTGAGGGGTAGGAATTTGCAATTTATGAACTGTATACTGATCAAATAAAAAAATGAAACTGGTTAATTTTGTCAAATTTTATTTTAACATCTCTTATTGTGAAGCACTTCAAGCAATTTGTAACTTACATTATTATAAAGACCTATAAAATATATTTTACTGAATAAAGAGAAAAAGACAAGAACATGGTATGAATCTTATTAAATATCTTTTACATTAAACACTAAGCAAATTTGTAATATTAAGAGATTATCATTAAAGCATTTATGCCTCAGTATTTGCAACATTTCTTTCCTTTGGAACCTTGTATTCTGGAGGTCTTTAAGTTGCTCATAAATTACAGCACAATTATTTTGCGTTGAATCATCTCATTTTTTCATGATGGAAGAAAGCTCTAGGAGCATGCTCTGAAAGAGGAAGAAATGAATATTAAGATGACACATTTTCATCATTTTTTTAAATAAATGTTTAAAACAATGTGGAAACAATTCCCTGTTCTTTATCCATAAATCTGAAATTTCCTTTTCTATATTTGTCCAATTGTCTGTCAACATTTACTATTGACTCTGCTTCAACAACTTGTGAGGACAGTGCATTTCTCATCATAACATAATGGGCCAGATGGTGCTGATGTTCAGATGGTGGTTCTGTAGAGAAGCACCAATTATCATTTGTGCATGTGAGCACATTCCAGACATCAACCTCTGTACAATGCATAGTGGACATACAGAGACACACTGATGACATCTGACCTTCCCCTTCATCCCTGGTCTGAATCGAAGAGTGGTACCTCACCAGAATAAGCTAAAGATTCAGATACACTTTATATTTAGCCCTTCAGTTTTACAGCAACCAGAGCTGGCAGATCCAACAGGGTCCCATTCATTTGAATAGGGTTGCCCAGTTCTGTGGAGAATATGAGTGACGACCAGTGCTTTATTTTTCTGCGCTTAATTAATCTACACACATTTTTAAATAAGTGTATTCTTCAATGTATTTCAATTGTTTCCAAATGTCTCTGATTATGAGAGCTGCTGGGAGTCTTGAATAGGATTTGGTACAATATTCTAAAATCAGAAGTGCTGAATATGTTCTATATTTTTATAACTGATTATCCTAAACAAAAAAAAGGACCAAAATACGCTTGCTTAATAGCAAACACTTTAAGAATACTTCTCTAAAAAGTACTGACTGCACCAATGTAGCAGTTGAGTAAAACATTTTTAAACTCACATTGTGATGTCTGACCTCGTGAATAATTTCCTTTTCTCCCCTGGGGCTTCACAGTTCATTAGCCTGCATACATAGTTGTACTGTAATATTGTTGGGTTGGAAATTATTTTGAGACATTGTAAGATTTTTTTGGATGACTTTTTAAGAGATGGAGCCACCGTTCTATTTCTTACAAGGTTTCGAGATACAGGTGAAGGGTATTTTGTAATTTATTTGTGGGATGCAGTCATTGCCTGCAAGGTTAATATTTATTGCCCAGTTCTAATTGCTCTTGAGAATATGGGGAGGGATTTAGAATGCAAATCTAAAATTTGGTACTTCCCTGATTTTCTGTCTTGTCAAGTGTACCATGTCGTTGATAAGCCATGTCACCAAATGTGACCAGAGCAGTCAACTTGAAGTTTTAAATCCTTCTGAATACTTGTCACAATCCCCAGTAACCCCATTTCTCTAGCAGTCATTAGTTTTTACAACATTGCCTCTGGAAAATGAAATCCCAATTTTGGTCTGCTGCTTATGGTGTTCTATGACTCAGCCAGGCCTCTAGCATCGGCTCCCTGAACTTCATCGGATTGGCATTGGGTTCGTGTAACTTGAACAATCACTTTTGTGCTGTCAATGGTGCAGATATAAGGCAATCCCTGTATTGTGTTTTCTCAGCTACATAATCCTCAGTACCTACATTTTTAAATTCATTCTAGGGATTTGGTCCTTGCTGGCAATGGCAATATTTATTTCCCATTTCTATTTGCTCTTGAGAAAGTGGGGGTTAGTTGCGTCCTTGAACCACTGCAGTCATCTGGTAAAGATATTGCCAAGATGCTAATGGGGAGGGAGTTCCAGGACTTAGCCCCAGTGGTGATGAAGAATCAACAATATACTGTATTTCTAAGTCACAATGATGCATAACTTGAAAAGGAAGCTTCAGCTGGTGATATTCCCTTGTGCCTGCCACCCTTATCCTTTTTGGTGGTGGAGGTTGTGGGTTGAGGTGCTGACGGAGTAGCCTTGGCAAGTAAATGCCCTGCACGTACACACGGCAGAACTGTGCACTGGTGACGGAGGCAATGAAAGTTTGGGGTGGTGGATGGGGTGCAAATCAAGTGGGCTGTTTAGTCCTGGATGGTAATGAATTTCTTGAGAGTTGTAGGGGATTGAACTCATTCAGGCAAATGGAGAGTATTCTATCAAGTTCCTGACTTGTGTCTTATATAGTAAACTCTAACCCTAACCCTAATCTAGCATGCTTGGGAATTTGTGGTGCTAAATTAACAGGTTTTCTGGACTTTTTGATGTTAATACTTTTTTCAAAATGTTACACGGTATTATAATAAATTTTCTGGTGTTCCGCTTAAAGAGAACATGGGAAATGGGGCCCTGGTGGGCCAGAAGGGACCAGGAGATCCAGAGCCGGGGAGTGAGAAGGGGGTGTGGCAAACATTCCCTGGTGAGCCATATGCCAAACTGCTGGGATTTCCAACTGGTCAGATAGCAGATTATCAGAGATTTACCATAGTTGGTGTGAGAAGGTGAGTAAATCTCCATAGGATATGCAGCCCCTGACCTGCTCTTGTAGTCACAGTATTAATGTGGTTCGTTCTATTGAGTTTGTGGTCAATGGTGACACCCAGAATGTTGATGGCAGGGAACTAATCAAAGATAATGCCATTGATCATCAAGGATAGGTGCCCAGACTCTCGTGAGTTGTAGATGGTCATTGCCTGGCACCTCTGTGACGCAAATGTACCTGCCATTTATCCGCCCATGTCTGAATGTTGTCCACATCTTGGTTTGTACAGGCATGGACTGTTGAGGAGTTGTGAACAGAACTGAACAAGATGTAATCATCAACAAACACCCCCACACCTGAACTTATGATGGAAGAAAGGCTATTGATGAAGTAGCTGAAGATGATTGGGGTCAGGACACTCCCGCAGTCATGTCCTGGTTCTGGAATGATTGCCCTGCAGCAACCACGGCCATCTTCCTCTGTGCAAGGTATGACTCCACTCATTGAAATGGGAGTCCTTGATACCACTCTTGGTCAAATGCTGCCCTGCTGTCATGGAAAATCAGTCTCACCTCACCACTCCTGAGGAAAACCAAATTTGGCCAAGGTGAATAGCCTACTGGTGAGGAGGTTACACTTCATTGCTCTGTGGATGACAACTTCATCAATTTTATAATGATTGCTAGTGCAGTAATTGGATGGTAATTAGCTAAATTGAATTAGTCCTTTTTTTTTGTGGACATTCCTGGGCAATTTGCCATATAGTTTGGTAGATACCACTGTTGTAACTGTACTGGAACAGCTTGGCTCGAGGGTAGCTAGTTCTGGAGTGCAGATCTTCAGCACTACAGTGGGATGTTGTTAGGTCCCATAGTCTCTGCTATAAGCAGTGCTCTCAAACGTTTGGTGATATCGTGTGGAGTCCAGTGAATGGGCTGACAGCTGGTTCACGTACTGGTGAGGACGTTAGGAGGAAGCCAAGATGGATTTTCTATTTGTCATTTCCGGCTGAACGTGGTTGTGATGCTTTAGCCTTTTCTTTAGCACTCACAAGCCAGTCCCCACTATCCTTGAGGATGGTCAAGCTCTTGAAGCATCCTCCTTCTCTTCTTGGCTGTTTAATTGTCCGCCACCATTCAAGACTAGATGTGGTAGATTACAGATCTTCAATTTAATCCATTGATTGTGAGGTTGCTTATCTCTGTCCGTTACATGCTGTTTTGGCTATCCAGAATGCAAGTGATTCTGTGCTGCAGTTTCACTAGGCCGGCACCTCATTATTTTTGAGTGTACCTGATGCTGCTCCCAACATGCCCGCCTACACACTTCACTGAACCAGGATTGATTTCCTGGCTTTATGGTCATTCAGAGTGGGGAATATGCAGGGCCACGATGTTACAGATTGTGATGCTGCTGATGGTCCATTGTGGATGCCCAGTTTTGAGTGGTCAGATCTGTTCTGAGACTAGATAAGATATCTTTATTTGTCACATGTACATCGGAACACACAGTGAAATGCATCTTTGCGTAGAGTGTTCTGGGGGCAGCTCACAAGTGTCGCCACGCTTCCAGCGCCAACATAGCATGCCCACAACTTCTTAACCTGTTTGCTTTGGAATGTGGGAGGAAACTGGAGCAACCGATAGAAAGCCACGCAGACACGGGGAGAATGTACAAACTCTTTACTGACAGCAGCCGGAATTGAACCCGGGTCGTTGGCACTATAATAGTGTTACACCAACTGCTACACTATTGTGCCTCCCATTTGGTGTGCATGGAGTGCCACACAACACGACGGAGGGTATCCTTGATGTGTGTATGAGGCTGGGGAGGATGAGGTCAAATAAATAAGTGTTGGTTCATTCACTACTTGCTGCAGACCCAGTCTGACAGGCATGTCCTTCAGGACTCAGCCAGCTCCATCTGTAGTAGTCATCCCAACTCATTCTTGGTGATTTAATGTTTCTCCATCCAGAGAATGTACAGTAATCTTGCTGGTTTCAAGTGCTGTTCAAGAAGTTTTATACAGTGGCAGGCCTTTACGAAGTCACTATGTACTACCATGAAAGGGCAGCCACTAAACTATCTTATCAATTCTGAAGAAAGATCATGGGTCACAGAGTCATAGAGAAAATAGAGATAGAGAGCCATAGAGAGGCCCTTTGGCCCACCAAGTCCACACCAACCAAACCCACCCCAGGTCATCACCTTGAAAAATTAGGTCTGTTTCAGTCTTTGCAGATGCTGGCTAAGTATTTCCAGCACTTTCTATTTTAATTTCAATTAACCTACCTGTATTAGCAATCAAAATGTAATTGACCTAGCAGTTTGTAATTGATCTAGCAGGTCATACGACCTAGCAGTTGGTTTTGCAAGGTTTCTCGAGGACCAGCAGTGGTTTGCTTTGCAAACTGCTTCAGATATCTGACTTCAGCTACTTGCATTCAATCTCACCAGAAACAAGCAGTTGGTCACTGATTAATGTCTCTGTGTGAGGCAACTCGTCTCCCACAGCTCTGCTCCCAGGCCCGTAAAGTAACCAGCAATATGTGCTTGGGTGTTGGTATATTTCAAGAAATGCAGATGAGAAGCCAACGTTATTTTGCAGAGGTTCATCAAAATTCTGAATAACTTATGAACACAGGTAGTGACAGGGATTCCCTGCAAGTAGTCAAACAAAAAGTGACCAGTTTCCCTTGGTGGTAAACATGGAAAGTAGGTGGGTTGCCAGGGATAATGTTAATCAAGATCTCCTGGAGTTTGCTTCACCTTCCTAGGTCAGAGAGGAACTTCTCCAGAGTTCAGGAAAACATTACCTTCTGAGCCCACAAAAGTAAAGAACATGCTTTTGGCATTGTCTTTGGCTGAACCGCCCACTCACTCCAGTTCAGTCCAACAACACAACAAGCATATTAAGACCTCATTTAACATTTTAAGTCTTGTAACCTGCCTTGTTATTGGGTTATCAAGCATTCTGCCCTGGGATTTCATTGGGGTTACATCAGTGTTGAACATTGCCCACTGTTTTCAAGGAGTTAGTGCCTTATTTCTACCCAGATGGGTGCCCTGAAAATCCAGCCCTTATATCCTAATATGTGAACAGCTTTATTTCAAACCCTATGCAAACTTGTCACCAGGAATTATTTATACTTGCCATTGACATCCTGCGTCCTGAAGGAGGTGGGGTAACAGGTGGACTTTCTTCTTTCTGCTTTGACTCAGTGCTAGAGCCATTTGTAGAACATGGACTTTCAGGGCGGCTAGCGATTGTGCTTTCTGAGATCTTCTTTGATTTAATCCCGGCGCAGCTCGTCCTCCTCATGGTGCCATCTTGAGAATCACCACAATCTTCCGGATAGTCTTTATAGCAACTGACTCTGCTCTGTTTGCGAAAAGTATTGCGGATGGTGGCTGGGATTTCTGATTGGCTTGCATGGTATGTAGTTACCTTAGCTTGTTCCAATGCATTATCAATATTAACGCTGCTTTTTGAATCATGCTCATTCAGATGGGACCTTTTGGAAGTAATATCACTGCTGGGTGAGTGATCTTGGTTTCCTGTTCGATCATGGATGTGGTTCACTTGATCTGAATGCTCAGCTATGTGCTCATCATGGTGCTGTCTGTGGTATTGCTCCTGGTCATGTTCAGATTTATTCATTGAGTAGTCTCTTCCAGTTTGACCGGTTGGCTCTTAATATCACAAATGAAAATGTTAGATATTTATCTGAGATTAGTTAAAATATTTACTTGCATGCAAGAAATTGAAAATATCCACTGTTTAATAAAGTATATATTTATTAGACAAATTTTTTGCATAAATCACATGCAATATGACAATTCTAAACTGTTTGTCTTTTCCATTTGATCTACTTATAAGGTATTTGGTCAAACTTCATGCCAACCAGATAATAAAGTATAATTGCAGTAGAAAGATCATAGCTCAGAAAATCAAGTAGTAGAATAATTTTATGTAGAGCTAAGAAACAGCAAGAGACAGAAAACAATGGTGGGAGTTCTGCAAAGATCTATAAGTAGTTGTAGTAATAAGGCAAAATATAAATCAAGAAGTTACAGGTGCATCTAATAAGAGTGGTACAATAACCTTGGGGGACTTTAGTCTACATATATACTGGGAAAGCAAATTAGCAGTAATGGTGTGGAGATGAATTCATTGAGTACATAGGAGATAATTTTCTAGATTACTATGTTGAGGAACCAAGAAGGAATTTAGTTAATTATTGCATTGTGCAAAGAGAAGGTTATTAACTAATAATCTGGTAGTTAAGAGGCCGTGAAGGAAGAGTGAGCATAATATGACAAAATTTTACACAAAGATTTAACAACTAGGTTCTTAAACCTAAACAAGGTAAGTTATGAAGGTATCAGGCATGAGATAACTATGGTGGATTGGGAAACTTTAAAGGTACAAGTGTAGATGAGCAATGGCCAACATATAGACATTTAATACATTGTTTAACTAAAGAATTAATACATAGTTTGCAACAAACATATGTCTCTAAGTGCAAAAACCCAACAGGAAAACCGGTCTAACTTTGGCAAACAGGAGAAGTTATTAGATCAAGGAAAAGGCTCAATAACCATCAATCTATGGATGTAGGAAAACAATGTTGCTGGATAGAGCAGTTAGAATGAGCAATGGGGAAATTTCAGAATTCAGCAAAGGAGGAGAAAGAAATTGATAAGGAAACAGAAATTAGAATATATGAATGTTAAAGTGAGAAATATAAAATGAGATTTTAAAAGCTTCTATTGATATTTAAAAGGGAAAAAATTAATGATAATGTATTGCAAAAACCAGACTACTGGAGGAACTCAGCAGGTCAAGCAGCTTCTATGGAGGGAAATGGACAGTTGACATTTTGGGTTGGGACACTGCATCTGTACTGAAAAATAGAGGGGAGATATTCGGTATAAAGAGGTGAGGGGAAGGGGTGGAGCGAAAGCTGGCAAGCAATAGGCAGATCCAGGTGAGAAGGATACGAGGCAGATGGGAGAAGGAAGAATGGAAATAGAGACAGAGGTTGGGAGGTGACCAGTGGAGCCAATAAAGGGCTTCGGGTGATGGAATAGATAGGACCGGAAGGTGGAGCATGGAAGCCAATAAGGGA
>JARFYF010000002.1:38390029-38405166 GCA_030265395.1 Rhina ancylostomus
AAACAGGTACATGGATAGCAAATGTTTCGAGGATTATGGTTCAAATGCTAGGCAAATGGGACCCACTTAGATAGACATCTTGTTTGGCATGGATGAGTTGGGCCAAAGGGCCTGTTTCGTTGCTCTATAAGTCTATGACTCTTCGTCTCTCTAATAAAGCTTATTCTTCACCCTTCTATTATTAAGAAAGTATAGGTGCAGTTCTTCATTAGGTAGGCAGGATACATTGTCCTTATACAAATTATTGATAATAGATTATGAACAGCTAGGCCCTAGTAACAATCCCTGTCTCACTCCACCAATCAGAACTTTTAACTCAAAAATTATTTCTACCTTAATTAACCTTCAGAAAACAATCCTCATTCCATTCCAGAATATTACCCTTAATCTAATGAGCTCTAAATTTGTTTAGTAAATTTTGGTTCAAAAGCTTTCTGAAATAATAAGTACATCCATTAGTTCTTCTTCGTATATTCTGCTTGTTACAACCAGAAAAAGTCAATGTATTTGTCAAACATGAATTTCCTTTCATAAATCCACAATGATTCTCCACAATCATCCACAGTAAATCCTCAATACCCAATGATTTGTACAACTTCTTTAATAGTTTCATGCAATTTCCCAAAAATTGATATCAGGCTATTTAGACTGTAATTCTCAGCTTTCTATCACTACTTGAATAATGGGATTACATTTACTATTTTCCAATCTCTTGGAACTCTTCTAGAATCTATGGAATTCTGGAAGAAGGCAGCTGGTGCATCCTTTATTTCTAATGCCACTGCCTTCAAAACCCTAGGAAGTAGGAATTAGGAATTTTTCATCTTTTAGCCCCAATAATTTCCCAATAAATTATTTTTCACTAAAGAAATTTTTTTCAGAATTCTCACCAGACTTGCTTTTCTCCACAATTTCTAGGAAGAAACTGATAAAATATTCATGTAATATTTCTGTCATTTCCTAACTTCTCAATATAATTTCTCTTGTTTCAGTTTGTGAGAATCCACATTAACTTTTTCTTTACATAGCTATAGAATTTATGGACTGGTTTTTATACTTCACATATGATTACCCAAGTACTTTCTCTTTCTTTATCAATGCCTTCGTCATCCTTTGCTGAATCTTGAAAATCTCCCAATTCTCAGGATTGACTGCTCTTCTTGATAAAATTTATAACCATTTTATTTTGACCCAATACTATTCTTTCAAAAAAGTTTTGACCCAAAACTTTTCATGTTAGCCACAGTATGGACCAGTTTTCCTATTTAGACTTAGGGCCTTAAAAAGGGATAGGTATTGCTTTTTTACTGTCAGACCTTATAACGTAGTCACCCAGAGCTTATAATTACAACCAAAGTTAATGCATACTTCATACAATAGAGACAAGACAATGTTAAGGTCATATAATCAACTCAGGCTATGAAAATGAGTGAACTCTTTTCTATAAGCCTGCAGTATGTTTCTGGTATGCTGCACCAACCAGTCATCCAGATTTCAATAAAAAAGGAAATTTTCTCCACGATGAATTAAGCTTGATAAAATTCTGCTTTGTTAAATCATAACATAAATTGTAGTGATTTCTTACCCTGTATTGAATGAAAGATAAAGGTCAATCTCTTTTGATTATCATTGTTTATGCTCAGAATAAGATAAAATTTAATCAGTAAAACATACCAAAGATTTGAAATGCGTAGTCAGTTTTTACAGTAAGCGATGCATTTGCACTAAAGGCTGAGAACATTTCCAGGAAGTCTTCAAATGAAAATAATCCATTTTTATTTGTACTAAACACCTTACAGATTTGGTCTCGAAATGGATTCACCTGTTTCAGATAATCATAGTTGATTTCCACCATAGCTTAAGAGTTAAACATTAAAATTTTAATCAAGACTAATAAAATTACTAATGGTTACATTTTCTTTTCATTTAGCAAGAACACTTGGTGAGCTCTTGATAAATAAATTTGCAGTTAGAGGATATGCAATTAAGGTTGGGGGGGGCAAGTTCAAAGGAGATGTGCGGAGCAAGTTTTTTTACATAGAGAATTGTGGGTGCCTGGAATGCACTGCCTGGGGTGGTCGTGGAGGCAAATATGATAGGGGCATTCAAGACGATCTTAGATAGACACATAAATGTGTGGGAAATGTAAGGATATGGATAGTTAGGCACAACATTGTAGGCTGAAGGGTCTGTTCCATGCTGTACTGTTTTATGTTCTATGTTCTATTAATAACCAATCTTATCTATTCCAGTGCACTTGGCAACTCCTTGTAGGTCACTTATTTGAGGATAAGCAAAGCTATTCTGATAAATGCTGATATCTTGCCTGTGCCTAGGAGTATCTAGTACATCTGACTTCCTAATACTATTATACACTTTGTTTGAGTGGCTGGTGAAAGAGAAGATGTGCTAAATCACACTACTTTCCTTACGTCACTAAGCTCAGCTGGGCCTAGAACCTTTCACTCCCATTAGGTTACTGACATCATCTACACATTCATCTTATGAGGGACTTGCTCCAGGTGGCTGCATCATTATAAGGTATATTTCCAATTTCCAAGCTGACAACATCCAGCCTAGTACATTGCAATAAAGCTGTATATTCAATGAAAGCACAAGTTATTCAACACATTGTATTGCTCATATGTAATTCCAGCTCCTTTTTAATGACTGGATCTCTGTACCTTCTGTACTTCATATTTGTATCACTTTCAACAGAAGTCTAAGAAAGCTATGTTTTACAAACGATCTGTCTCAAGAAATGTTCCTGCCAACAGCACCTACAGTTGGTTAATTTCACTGTATTACACATTGGGGATCCCAGTGTTTAAGCTGATTTTGAAAATGGGCAACTCTGAATCCTCAGAAACACTATTATCCTCTGAAATGTCAGAGACATTCAGAAACACAGTCTTTGAGATGTTTAACTGCAGGCTAATGCGGGGACATGTGTTGTCAAAATGGAGGTAGGAACACGAGTTTATTGTTGATAGCACAAAGGCTAGTGAAAGCGCAATGGCTTGACAATTATGCAGAAAATCCAAATCTTTAAAAAATGTTATTAGAACATGATATTAATGCATTAAAAAGATAATGTATTAACTTTGTTAATCATTAGTTAGTCTAACTAATTGATTAATTAGCAATTTGAACTTGGATATGGGGGTATAGTTTCAAAGTTTATATTTGATGCTAAATGGAAGTGAACAATGAGGTAGCAAATTTCAGACAGAATCTGATGAAATGGGAAGATGGAATTTAACAAAGAACTTTGGGGTGAAGCATGAGGAAAGAAGAACAAAGGAGATCATATAAACCAATGGTTATGTTTCAGAGAGGTTGCTGGAACAGAGACCTGGAGATTACAAATTACAAAGCATTTAAACTTTATTTAAACTATATTTATACAGCACAGTAACAGGCCCTTCGCAGAACCTCATACATACAAAACATGCCATTTCACACTGAGCTCCATCCTCACTGCCGCTTTTCTAAGCAAGGAAACAGGACATTCAGCCCACCAAGTCCATACCAACCACTGAACAACTATTTATACTGAGCCCATTTTCTCCCCATATTCCCATCAACTACCACCCACCTGCACATTAGGGGGCAATTTATAATGGCCAATTAATCCACCAACTTTCATGCCTTTGGGATGGGGAGGAAACTGGAGCACCTGTTATCACAGGGAGAACGAGCAAACTCCACACACACAAAGCGCCCAAGGTCAGGATTGAAACCGGGTCCCCTGGAACTGCAAGGAAGCGGCTCTATCTGCTGTGCCACAGTGTGGCCTCATAAAGCATCAAAACAAATTACCCTTAAACTGGTATCATAACAGTGCTTGTACACCTCATGAGTCTCCACTTTCCTTTCTTCATCTAGCCCTGTTAACATTTTTACCTTTTCCTTTCTGCCTTAGATGCTTCTTCAGCTTTCACATTAATGCATCTACATCACTCTGTGTGAAGTACTAGGTTTATTGGTGATTATCTTGTATTTATAACAGCTCTCTGCATTTATCCTAACAAGCCATTTTATAATCTATTAGATCATCCTTCAGACTTACTGTTTTAGAGAAAAGAAACTCAGTCAGTTCAATATTTCTTGAAAACAATAGCTTCTCAAGTCTTTATTTAATCTTCTCCAGTCCCTCTATGTCCATTTCATAAAATGATTAGAACTGATCAGAATAACCAAGTTTCTATATGTTTAACATAAACATGAACCTTGACGAACCTTTTACAGTTTTTTGAAGAGGTAACGAAAAAGTAGTGGATATTGTCAATTTGGACTTTAGCAAGACCTTCGACAAGGTCCCACATTGTAGGCTGGTCTGGAAGGTTAGGTCCCATGGAATCCAGGGAGAGCTGGTTAGGTGGATTCAAAATTGGCTTGGAGGTAGAAACCAGAGGGTGGTGGTTGAAGGCTGTTTCTTGAAATACAGGCCAGTAACTAGTGGTGTGCCATAGGGCTTGGTGTTGGGACCCTTGTTATCCATTTTTTATATGTGATTAGGATGTGAATGCACAAGGCTTGATCAGTAAGTTTGTAGATGACATAAAATTAGGAGGTGGTGTTGATAGTGAAAAAGGTTATCATAGATTATGGGGGGATCTTGATCAGTTAGGGAAGTGGACCAAGGAGTGGCAAATGGATTTCAATACAGATAAGTGTGAGGTGATGCAGTTTGGAAAGTCAAACCAGCATAGGACTTGTACTATGAATGGTAGGGCACTTGGGAATGTAATGGAACAGAGGGACCTAGGAGTACAAGTGCATAGTTCACTTAAAGTGACGTCACAGGTAGACAGGGTGGTGAGAAAGGTGCTTAGCATGTTGACCTTCATCAGTCAGGGCAATGAGTATAGGAGTTGAGACATTATGTTGCAGTAGTATAAGTCATTGGTGAGGACACATTTGGAGAACTGTGTACAGTTTTGGTCACCCTGTTATAGGAAATATGTTTAAACTGGAAAGAATCCAGGCCCACCTGAGCTTAGTACCATAAGGAAAGTAGTATGATTTAGCACATCTTCTCCTTCACCAGCCACTCAAACAATGCATTATAGTATTAGGAAGTCAGTGGCGATATGGTATTGGTGCCCAGGATGTCACAAACTTTGTTACATTGATAGCTGCTCTCTGCTTTCTCACCTGCCTTTATTCAATACTTGTGGAACCAGAGTCCAGGGCTGGAAATGTTCCATGTGCGGCTGGAGCGGGGGTTGAGGACCATGGTAAAATGTGCAGCGTAATTTTTAATAGATGTGAACGGCCACAATGATGCCTTGCACTTTTTAAGATATCTGGCAATTGAAACAGAGTAATGATAATGCTGATTCTTGCTGACCTTGATGGACTTATCTTTGTGGTGAAAAGGATTCTGTGACACTAATTTGGTGGTGAATGTTCAACAGTTGACATGTTATCTCCTTTGGATGCCTGAAGAGTTTTTGTGATTTAAAGGTGAAGGAAAGGGATCTTTAATCATAAAATGTGGTTAAATGCTTAACTGCACTTGTATGACATAAGTGTACACCAAATGATACAATTGATTGCAGATGCATCTCAATACGCATTACTCCTCTGTGAGGTTAAAGTACATCTAACACAATAGATTTATTTTATCGAGCAGTTTCTAATCTCAGATTATACTTCAATAAAGTCTGAGCTGGTATTCACTTCCATCAGTGATATGCAGTAAAACAGCTTAAAGGCAGCCTATGGCTCATTTTCCAAGTCTATAAATTACTCTGCCTGATACCTCTTGTACACTATTAATTTAATTCTGGCTCTTTAGATGAGCTAGTCATCATTTCTTTGTTAGTATTTCATCCAACAAAAAATAAACTGCCTCATTCACTTGTGTTGTACAATAATATTAAAATGTTGATTGGCAGAACACCATTTTAAGGTAACTAAGCACTAGTATAACTGCAAAAATTTATGCATTTTTTGTGATTGAAATAAAATTTAATTATGATAAAGAGCCTGATTTTACCTTACACAGGCTGTGGAAATCCTGCTGAAAAAGTACATCTGAGGTAGAGATATTTATCCATTTCTTTGCTGCACTGTTCTGATCAACTACAATTTTATATTATAGGTAGCAAGAACACCTAGCTCAAGTTTATCTTTAAAAGCATATATCAGGTTAAAATTATGGCACTGGAGTCCTGCCTGCTTATTAAAGTGGAAAGTTCACTGTTAGGCCAAATCCAGATAGATATTTTTTAATTTAAATAAATGTTTTCTTGTGGATCAGAATGGGACAGAGTTGCACATTTGTTTCAGAGACGTTACTGAAGCACACAAATGTTAATAATGGAACAGAGGTAAGAAATACTCAAAGATTGGATGTGATACATTTACAACTGTAGGCTTCAGGTCAGATGAAGGGTCATCAGGAGCTAAGTGCTGGGAGTGCAATTGAATACACAAAGTTGCCCAGAGATCACCCCTTCCATGGGAACATATCATTGCCATTATGGTTGCTTTCCTAGACTTAACCACAGCTTTTCCTTGGTGGTCCCCTGAAGCAACTTATACTACATCATAAGAGAGAGAAATCTGATCTATAATCTTGCCCATTTTATCATTTAAGATAATATCTTCATTAGTCACATACATCGAAACACACAATGAAATGCATCTTTTTGCGTGGAGTGTTCTGGGGACAACCCACAAAGTATTCTGAAGGGGAGGAGAATTGTACAATGGTCCTGACACAGGAAAATACGACTTGTTATAGGAACTACATGGCAATATCATTTCTGCATTTTTCATTGTTTTCTGCAGCTACCTTACTTTGTTCTGGCAGGAATGTGAAGGAGAATCCCACCTACCTCTCAAATGTATTATTAACATTCCAGTTCAAAGTAACAGCTGTATTCTGTGTCTTGTATGAAGAGTGCAATGACATATCAGCTGCTTATTGGCATTGTAAACCTTAGAATAACTATGCAATGCATTTACCACTGAAATTTGCAGATAAAACAGTTTCAGGCATGTTCAACAAGTTATCACTAAGTTAGTTGATCAGAAACAGATGTTGTAAGCTGACTACGACAAATGATCTCAATAGTCCCTTAACTGGGAGTTTACTTCTGACATTTATCCATTAATCGACAGCAGGAACTTCTCATGGGTCTTGTAATATACAAGCTTACTTTCCAGCAACTGAAATTGGGGTTAGATTAATAAAGCAGAAAACGTCAGAGACTGAAGATTGAAAAGGTGTATATGCATCTGAGTCAGAAAAGAATTGGAGACTAGATGAGTAGCAGTATCAATATATCAGTGGAGTGATAAATGCACAAATTGCTTAATCGAAAGCAGATCACATAATCTTTCATCACAATAATCTTCCATCACAATAATCTTCCATCACAATAATCTTTCACAATAAAGTTAGTTATTGAAATCAGTCTAGGCCCAAGACAGGAAAATGTCTATTTGGGTGATTAAATGCTAATAGCCTCTAATACAGCAGCCCAGAATGGGGAAAAAATTAAAATGCAGTTCTTAAAACACTCCATACAATTAAAATAGAATGTAGAACAATACAGCACAGAAACAGGCCCTTTGGCTCATGTTGTGCTGAACTAATTAAGCTAATGATTCCTAAATAAACTAATACCTTCTGCCTGCACATGGTCTATATCCCTCCATTTTCCACACATTCATGTGCCTATCTAAGAGCAACTCAAATGCCTCTATTGTATCTGCCTCCACCCCCACACCTGGCAATGCATACCAGGCACTTACCACTTTCTGTGTAAGAAAACTCGCCTGGTATATCCCCTTTGAACTTACCCCCTCTCATCTTAAATACATGCCATCTAGTATTAGACATTTATTCTATCTTTGCCTCGCATAATTTTATAAACTTCTATCAGGGCTCCCCTCAGCCTCTACAGCATCCTGGTAAACCTCTTCTGCACCCTTTATAAAGCCTCCACATCCTTCTTATAACGGGGTGACCAGAACTGAATGGTAATACTCCAGATGCAGCCTAACCAGAATTTTATAAAGCTGTAACATACTTCTGGACTCTTGAACTCAATGCGTCAATGAATAAAAACAAGCGTGCCATGTGCCTTCTTTACCTCCCTATCAACTTGAGCTGACAATTTCAGAGCACTATGAACTTGCACCACAAGATGTCTCTTCACATCGGTACTCCTTTGGGTCCTGCCATTAACTGCATACTTTCCTTTTACATTTGATCTCCCAAAGCACAACACCTCACACTTGCCCGAATTAAACTCCATCTGCCATTTCCCCACCCATTTCTACAACTGATCTGTATCCCACTGAATCCTTTGGAAATCTTCTACACCATCCACAATGCTACCAATCTTTGTGTCATCTGCAAACTTACTAACCTACCCATCCGTGTCTTCATCCAAATAATTTATATATATCACAAACAGCACAGGACCCAGTACAGTTCCCTGCGGAGCATCACTAGTCACGGACATCTGGCCAGAATAAGATCCATCGATCACTACCTCTGAATTCTATGGGCAAACCAATTCTGACTCCAAATGATCAAGTCTCCATGGATCCCATGCATCTTAATCATCAGGATGAGCCTACCATGAGGGATCTTGTTCAAAAACCTGAAAATCAAAAAAAAACTGCAGATACTGGAAATCTAGAACAAAAACAGAAAATGCTGGAAATACTCAGCAGATGAGGTCACATCTGTGGGAAGAGAAATGGAGTCAATGTTTAATTCAGAAACCCTTCGTCAGAACCAAAAAGGAGACAAAAGATGCTTGTAAAACTGTAGGGAGTGTGTGGGAGCACGTACAGCTTGTAGGCACATGCTGGTCAGATTCCTGCTTTTTGTTCATTCAGGACTATCTTATTGGTTACATTAACAAGATTATTTGAAGGTGAGGCATAGTAATTCTGGTCCTAAATGCAGTTTTTTCCAAAAAGGTTCCATTAGCAAGCAGGACTAGTGATTAATCTTCAATGGGGCCCTGGAATATTGCAAGTATATCTGGTTCTGGATAATGCCAGGGTACAGATGATTTGATTCTGCACCATTACATGTGTTGTTACAGACAACTCATTGTAAGTAAAAAGGGACCCTGCTTACAGTAGTCGATAATGGACAACAGGGGTTTTATCCCTAACTTGAAGAAACAATACTGTTTGTAAGAAGTTCCTGTTAAGTCACATTACTCAAAATATATATAAATATACTATCACTTAGCTGAAATCACAATAAGGACACATATTTGCCATTATTGGCACAGTACAGTAAATCTCCATATTCCGTACAAAATAATAGAAATACGGAGTTAAACACATAATTAACAGAGATCTTCATACTTACCCTTAAAGCTGGAATATTGCTGACCTGTTCAGATGTAAGAAATTGTTCTCCATTGTCAGTTGCTCCATGAGTCAAATTAAGAAATGCCTTGTGAATACTGAAACATAAAATACATTTTTTGATTAATTTGTTGACTGGAATTCAAGAATATTATCAGGTTATGTTTTACTCCCAAGTTTCCTCTCCATGGTATCTTTCTCTATATTCCAACACAAGATGCAAAGCACTTTGGGATAGTCTGATGTTCAAAAAACATTACAGAAGAGCAAGTATCTTGTTTCTTTCTGTTTTACTAGGATACAATTTCAAGAACATCACCAGTCGTCTGTAATCTCACTTAAAAGAGCTGTCCTTCAGAAAATAGTCTAGATACCTGCCAGATTTTGCTGGTTTTTTTTCTGGGAATGCTACAACAAACTGTTGGCATTTACCTTCTGAACAGATGTATCTGAAAATGGAAGTCCTGAATTTGGGCCTGTCACCACACTCCACTGCTAGATTGTGCATGGATACCAGTTACAGAGCCTGAATGATGAAATTCCCCTGAAGTTAACTTGGGAAATCTACTTGCGGATCCTCCACCAGGTTGGACCTAGTGCAGGAAAGGCAAGCCCAATCATTTCAATTGAGATTTTATGGCTGTGAAGAAGAAATGGTAAAAATAATATATTGCACCTTCTTAAAATTATTTAATATTTATACATACTTTGGGTGATTTAAAATAAAGTAAAAGTTTGTAAAATAAAGCAAAAACATTGTAATTGTACCTGTCATGACAGCTTCCTCTGGCAACTGGTTCCATAAAGCCACCACCCTCTGTGCAGAAAATTTGCCCATCAGGTCCCTTTTAAACCTTTCCCCTCTCACCTCAAATTTATGTCCTCTGGTTTTAGACTTCCTTACCCTAGGAAAAAGTCTGTGACCATTCACCTTATCTACACCCCTAATGATCTTATATACCTCTAATAATATCACCTCTCAGCTTCCTACACTCCAGGGAAAAAGTCCCAGCCTATCCGGCCTCTCCTTATAACTCAAGCCCTCCAGTCCCAGGAATACCCTTGTGAATCTCTTCTGCACCCTTTCCAAGCTTAATGACATCCTTTGTATAGCTGATGACTACAGTTTCATTGCTCAGTCTCATCTTATCCTCAGTTGACATCCAGACAGAGGCAATTTTCAGTAGGAAATCAGGAAACATTGATCAATAGCCTGATTTCCCTTTCCTAGCCTGGAGGCATGAGGCTAATTATAGAGCTGTAAGTGGTATCCTGACTGAGTTTAGCTAACTCACATTTCTAGAATAAAACTTGATCTTCTGATTATTATATTGCAACAATGGTGTACTTGTAATTGCATTGCCCCTAAAAATGCGCTAGGAAGGTGCTGCACAGGGATTTTGTGTGCAGCATTGTGTAAGTGCAGTGTGCATTGGAACTACCAATTCCTTTGTTTATCCTATTAGCTTGCTTTAAGTGTGACTGTTTGAGTGGCATATACTGTATCTGCAGGTGATCACTGATGTTAGGCTTCTACCTCTTAAAAGGAAAGTGACACTGCTGGAAGTTATTGTTCATCTGAAACCACTGTATTGAAGAAACCACAGGTGGAGGAGCAGGCATTACTTTCACAAATACATACCTTGATATCTTAGTTACTGAAGGAGATGTACAGAGAAGATTTGCATGCCAGTGCCAATTATGCCCCCTCTCCCCCTATTAACCCAATGTCACAGCAAACCAAGTCTGAGATGAAGTACCAAGATGAAGAATTGATCAAAGAGTCCATTGCCTGGACTGATAACCCAAGAACCCAATCCTGTCTACCTGCAAGTAGTTTAACGATTTAACACACTAGGTTAATGTCAGTGGAGACTGCAACAAATCCCATTGGCCAGCAGGTAGATATCCCCTCCAGTAACTTTCCTGTCACTAATGTTAGACTTGGAGTTCCTTGGCTTTGCCTTGCAGCCCTTCTTAATGAAAGGCACAACACTAGCCACCTTCCAGTATTTCACCTGTAGCTAATGATGATACAAATACCTCTGCCAGGGCCCCAGCAATTTCTTCCTTACTTCGGATACACTTGGTCAGGCCTCAGGGAATAATCCACCTATAAGCACTTTAAGACTGCCAAACATCTTTGCATACTTTCTATGAACCATTTTTGGTGTTATCATTTCCATTCTATAATGTGGCAACCAGTACAATGCGAAGTACTTTAAGTGTGGCCTAACTACTTCATTTAAACAGTTCACGGCTCTATTTCCTGCCTGAACCCTAAAAGAAAGTATCTTAGACATCTTTGACTCCTGATCTAATTGTGGGGATCTGTGAACAAACAATCCAAAGTTCCTCTCTTCCTTTATGTTTCTCAGTATCCATTTACTGCCTTGTTTGCCTTCCACAAATGCATTACTTCATACTTTTCCAGCCTGAATTCCATTTGTCACTTTTCTGTCCGGCTGAACAATTCATTAAGATCTTCCTGCAGCCCTAGAGATTTCTTCACTGTCAACCACATGACCAATTTCATAACATCTGCACATCTCTTAATCTCCATATTTGTCAAAATATCTTTTATATATCATAAAAAAATACTAGGTTGTTGGAATGGATAACAGACATCCAAGTAATTAATCTACATCTATTTTAAGTGCGTGGAATTAAATGTATAACCGATAAATTTGGTTGTATTCTTAAGTTAGACAACTTTCCAAATGGTTCGGTAACAGAATTATCAATTATTAATGGCTGTCAAGTTGTTTGGGTATTCTCTGAAGAAGATGGTGTGGAATATCAAAGAGCTAAAACCATCATTCTTGCATTTCTATCATATGGACCAGCAATATATTTCAAAAAAGATGTCATTTCTGTTGTAATTTCTCTTTTTACACACATCAGCACTCAACAATTGCAGTTACGTGTATTCTGCCTGGAGGACAGTGACTAGTGGTAGATCTGTTCTGGGGCCCCTGCTGTTTGTGATTTTTAAAATGACTTGGTTGAGGAAGTGGAGAGGTGGGTAAGTTTGCAAATGACATGAAGGTTGGAGGTGTTGTGGAGAGTGTAGAAGAATTACTTATTTATTCATACAGCACAGTAACAAACCCTTCTGGCCCAATGAACCCGCACCACCCAATTGCTGTAGGTTGCAATGGGATAAAGACAGGATGCAGAGTTGGGCGGTCAAATGGCAGATGGAGTTCAATCTGTGAAGTGATACACTTTGGAAGATGCAGAGTACAAGGTTAATGGTAGATTCTTTAAAAGTGTGGAGGAATAGAGGAATCTTGTCCAAAGATCCTTTAAAGTTGCCATGAAAGTTGGTAGGGTGGTTAAGAAGGCATATGGTGTGCTGGTCATTAGTCAAGGGATTGAGTTCAAGAACCACAAGGTAATGTTGCAGCTCTATAAAACTCTGGTTAGACCAGACTTAGAATATTGTGTTCAGTTCTGGTCACCTCATTATACGAAAGATGTGGAAGCTCTGGAGAGGTTCAGAGGATATTTACCAGGTTGTTGCCTGGATTAGAAAACGTGTCTTATGTGGAAAGGTTGATCAAATAGGGCTTTTCTCTTTAGAGCAATAAAGGATAAGAGGAGACTTAAGAGGGGTATGTAAGATTATGACGGGCATAGATAGAGTGGACAGCCAATTTTTCTGAGAGCAGCAATGGCCAATACCAGAGGATATCCGTTTAAGGTGAGAAGAGGAAAGTTTAGGGGAGATGTCAGAGGTAGGTTTTTCACACAGGGACTGGTGGGTGTTTGGAACGCACTGCAAGGGGTGGTGGTGGAGGCATTTAAAAGGCTCTCAGATAGGCACATGGATGTAAGAAAAATGGAGGGTTATGAGCTGTGTAGGAGGGAAGGGTTAGCTTGATCATGGAGTAGATTTATATAGGTCAGCACAATATCATGGGCCGAAGGGCCCATACTGTGTTGTACTGTTCTATATTCTTCTCTAGATAGCAAATTCTGTAAGCAAACTCAATTTAAGTCACAGGATTATAAGGGCAACTTTGGAAAATCATCAGAAAACTCTGCTGGGACTATTACACTTACTTCTCTGTTTCCAACACCCTAGTATGATGAGACTTGTAATAATCTCTGAGCTAGCACCATGATATTGCTCTGTAAGGTGATGTATCTAAGTCAGGTACTTGTTTGCAGCAAAAAGCACTGGAATGACATTCTAAGGTCTGTATTGCCCAACCTCCAAGTTTGTGTTGTTATTTAATTAAACATTGGTTTCTCTTTGTAACCAACTCAACTACATTATAAATTTAAAAACACGCAGCACCAGGCTCAAGGACAGCTTCTATCCCGCTGTTGTAAAACTCTTGAATGGACCTCTTGTACGATAAAGATGAACTCTTGATCTCTCAGTCGACCTCATTGTGGCCCTTGCACCTTATCTGTCTACCAGCACTGCACTTTCTCTGTAATGGTAACTGTAACACTATATTCTGCATTCTGTTATTGTTTTTCCCTTTGTTCTACCTTGATATACTTATGTTTTGGAACAATCTGTATGAATAGCATGCAAAACAAAGTTTTTCACTGTAACTTGGTACATGTGACAATAATAAACCAATTACCAAAGAAGAGTTAACACATTTATTTCTGAGCAGGAAAAATTTACCAAATACAATTTTATGTAAACATGTGAAATATGATGGTACCAGGAATTAAAAAAAAGATTTTCAGATTTATCCGGGTCCTGAACATGACATCATTTGTGACTTGTTTTCCTCAAACTCTTTTCTCATTAATTTGTACT
Organism: Rhina ancylostomus; assembly: GCA_030265395.1. Taxonomy (NCBI): domain Eukaryota; kingdom Metazoa; phylum Chordata; class Chondrichthyes; order Rhinopristiformes; family Rhinidae; genus Rhina; species Rhina ancylostomus. Next base: position 38,404,173 of record JARFYF010000002.1, read on the forward strand.
ATTGAATAATAATTACACAACATAGGTCCAGATTGAGTGGATGGACATCAACATTGGGAACATGTAGTCCTATATTATTGCAGAACTGCAAAACTCATCTTGTACAGGATTATCATAGAATAATAATCTATGCTATAAATTAATTTAATTATTCATATATATTTAAGTATTTTTAATTTATTTTCAGGCAATCCACTTTAATCAAATGGTTCACCTGCACAATATTCTCTTGTCATGGACCAGCATATAATTAAAGGAGCAGATATAGCAACACAATTTGTAACATCCCACAACCCACCCATGGGATTCAGCCCTACTTTGAAAATCACTGGTTTAGTTGATTCCCGTTCTGGTAAGTCCATTAACTACAATGGAATGCTATGTGATATGCACCACTTGGGGGCAGGCAAGTCTTGGAAACAAAGTAAAAATAACCGAGAATAGAAATACAGATTTATGTGAAGTACACAAGGCAAACTGGGAAACAATTTGGAAAAAAAGGATTTTATAGGATAAGGAAGTATTAAACATATATTAATTCAGGGAATTATTGACAATGAAGAATAACAAGTCAATGAAAAAGCAAGAAAGTTTGAAAATATATAAAACCACGAACACTGATGAAATTTAGCTACAAAGCCTACATTTTTTCATGATTTGTAGTATGGTGAACTGCAAAGTTGAATGGGCCAAAGTTCCCTAAATATAAGCTGCGTGTGGTAATGAGGTACACTGTTTTGTAAGAGGTATCATCACCCCATTGTAGCCAATATTTTTCACTCAATCACTATATAGAGATTATCTGGTCATTCTCACACTGCTGTTTGAAGTTACATCATGTATACAAGGTGGCTGCCTTGTTTACTACGTTACAACAATTACTACAGTTTGAAATTACTGCATTGGCTACTAGGTGCTCATGTATACAAGGTGGCTGCCTTGTTTACTACGTTACAACAATTACTACAGTTTGAAATTACTGCATTGGCTACTA
>JARFYF010000002.1:38502213-38513273 GCA_030265395.1 Rhina ancylostomus
TACTTAACTGATCAAGATTCCACTGTAATTTTTGATCATTTTTGTCCCACTGAATATCAGGCTACTGACCTCATTTGCTCTGGCGATCTTCCCTGCACAGCCTCCAATTTCATAGTCCCTTAATCACACAGAGCTTATTTTCACATCCTCCTCTGCCCTCACTCCAGAGCTCCACAAGTAGCCTGTGTGCCTTGCTAAAACATTGTTTGTTTGTCAGAACTCTGACTCTGTGTTCTCTTTCAGTCACTTCCCACTTACATCCATGTCACTTCTGTCTCCCGCAGCCACTTGACAGTTTCCATTTTCCTTGACCTAATATGCTCAATTTTATCATGATTTCCTAAATCCTCTGCACCAAAATATGCACTTGAAGATCCATTACCTGCAGTGCTATGAAGCTGGTACTGGAAGACACTGGATATATTTTTTGACATGCACAAATGTGATGGGTGCAATGACCTCTTTCTTTCTGTGCTGTAAATTTTTCATAGTTCTATGACACTAGGATGTATATGGGTCCATTCCATTGGGAGTAAAGGACATACTTTAGGATCAAGATGGAACAACATCCAAGGGTGTGAAGGTATGAGATACATTTGGAGTAGAATTAAGCAAGACTGGTATCAAGGAGATGGATAATAGCAGAATTACATTAAATGATGATCAACCATATCGAACTATATAAGTCTATATAAGTAAGGTTCATAAAGATGGGTCACATTCATATTCATGATGTGAAATGGTAGTTAGTTAAATTATACTAAAGATAAAAGTTGGCAAAAAGGCATGATCCTGTGAGTAAGACTATGTATAGAAATTTCTTGTCCCTAGATTATGGGACAGCTCTTAGGCACAGATTCCTAGAGCCTCAAGGGGATGATCTTCTAGATTGGCAGGGCTAAATGTGCCTTTGTCCCTTCAGGATGCAGTGCCGAGGTCATTGGAAGCACATCCATCCAATTTTATTCTTATTATGTTTAGTCATAGAAGCTTGGAGCAACTGAGTGGCCTGCTGGGCCATTTTAGAGGGCAGTTAGGATTCAAGCACGTTGCTGTAGGTCTGGAATCGCACAAAGACCTATCTGGGTAACAATTTCAGATTCCACTATTTAAAAGGAATTAGTGAACCAGATTGTTTTTTTGTTTATGATAAGCATTACTGATGCAAGCTTTTTATTTCAAATTATCAACTGAACTTAAATTTTCCATCTGTCATGGTCAGATTTGAATTCAGCTCTCCAATCACTACACTAAGCCTCTAGATTACTATCCCAGTAAACCTAACTGCTATGATATTGTATCTTTCCTTTCAATATTTAACTGTCTTTATCCATTAGTCTCATCTGCTCAGCACTGTATTTCATTTTGTTTACTCTTTAAATTGTATAACTGAATGAGAAATATATGATGACGCTGCCACGCTACTTCATGGGAAATGGCAACACTACACATCTGTTTACCTTCTGCACAGAATCAATGCTGTTTAAATCATCCTCGACAATACTTTCTCAAATTTCAGTGGGTTGTTTTGAGACTTTGTGGATAATATTGTGCCATAAAAAACTGTTCAGAAATATAAAAGGCTGAAGTTTATTATTGGATAGTCTACTGATGCCTTAATCATATCCTGCCATAAAACACTGGGGTTATGTCAGCATCAGTTCTGTTCCATTTCCTTGGCAACTACATAATGGTTCAAAGTACAGTAAATCAAATACACACAATAAGTTAAAATGCATCATATTATAGAGAATAACAAATTATTTTGAGATAGCATTAGGAACAATTTCTTTCTCAGTGTTCGTCAGATAACCTAAAGCTACACAAGGTTTACAGTCTATTTATGACATCATCAGAATCATCATTGAATTACTGCTGCCTTATAACTTACTGCCAGCTGTCTATTCTATAAATAACGTAACACGAAGAGAAATTGGTGGCATATACATTCATCATGCACATACTCTCTATTTTAACATGTAAAGATGCCATTAAATTCTATAGCCAAAATTGTGTTAATCCTTGTGTATATTGGAAGTCATCATGTTTGCCAACTTAAATTCACAAGGTATAAGTAGAGCCACTGATTTATTTTATTATTAGATTCCATTTACCTTTGCTTAGCAACAGTAACTGTATTAACAAATTACTCTGATCTTATGGTTTAATGCAGACCAATGTCCCAAGGCACTTCTCAGAAGCATAATATGATAGAAATTGAAATTGAAATGAAGAAGGGGATGTCAGGGATGATTAGAAGCTTTGCAGAAGAGCGTGTTTTAAGGAAAGTCAAAGAACAGAGAGAAACAGAATGGATTAGGGAAAAAGTTGCAGGATTTATGGTTTAGAGATCATCACCACTAGTGGTAGGATAATGGAGAACCAGAGATGAGGGCATCACAGAGTTTTCAAACAGCTACAAAGCTAGAGAAGGTTACAGGGATAGGGAAGGCTATACCATGATTTGAATATTATGGTAAGAGTTTAGTACTTGAGAAACTGATCCAGTGAGCAAATATGTATCAACAATGAGAGATGAGCAACATTTGTTAGTATGTCTGGCAGCAGAATTTTGACACACTATAAAAATGTACAAACAATAATTTAAGTTTGTTTTTGTCAGGATATGTTAATCACACAGAAACACGCACACGTGTGCATGTTCTTAATATGCTTGAAGATAATGGGGAAAAGGTGAGAGGCCCTACCTCTGCTGCCCCCTCCACTGACCTGTGCATTCTTTTGGACCAATGTTTATGGTTAATAGAGTTTGGAGAATAGAAGGTCTGTCAGAATATAATTGTAATGGTTTGGGATAATGCAGGCATGGAGAATAGGATTTCTACAGCAGATGGGCTGAGATGAGGTAGAAACAGGCTACGTTACAGGTGGAAATAAATGATTGCTGAAGTGGAACAGACATTGGATCTGAAGCTTAGATCAGAATCAAGTGAGATTGCAAGGTTCCAAATAACATGTTCTAACTTATGACATTGGTTAAAGAATGGAACAAAATTGATGTTGTGGAGATAGAGTTTGGCTGGATGCCAAAGACTGTCTTTATTCTTCCCAAAGGTTAACAATTGCAGCTCATCAGAGTCTGGCCACACAAAGAAAGTGAGATGGCTATGAGAAGGCTGACAAGCAGGAACTGGGTATTATCAATGTACATTTAGTACCTGAGCCATATCTTTGACAACAGATAGCATCTAATGGCACCAAGGTTTCATCCTCCGGCCACAATGTCCAAGGGTGTGAAGGCATGAGATATATTTGGAGTAGAATTAAGCAAGACTGGTATCAAGGAGATGGATAATAGCAGAATTACATTAAATGATGATCAATGGCATCAAACACTGCAATGAGGTTCATGAAGATGAGTCACATTCATATTCATGATGTGAAATGGTACTTAGTCAAGTTCTACTAAAGATAACATAAGCTTCAAAGAAATACTTGGGGGCTCAACAAATGAGTTTTCTTTGAGAATGTGCTTGAAGTTAAGCAATAGACAAGATATTCCTTACACTTTACACTAATAATTTACTGGTGGGACACATCTTGATGAGAAGTACATTCTGGATTCACTTACTGGACAGCATTGTTCAAAATATTAATGGAAGGAATATATTGCTTTCAAAATAAACATATTTTATTCATATGCGGTATGTGTGGAGCATTGGCAGTGCAAATATATGATGCCCATCAGCCTTTGAGAAGGTGGTGAGCTGCCTTTGTTGCAGTAATGGTGAAATAAGCTCTGGGACTTTGATCCACCAGTAGTGAAGGAGTAATTATATATTTCCAAGTGAGGATAATATGTGACCCATAAGGGAACCTGGAAGTAGTGGATTTCCATACACTCACTGCCCTTGTCCATTTAATTTGTAGGGGTCATGTGTTTTAGGGGTCCTGTCAAAACAAACATCTTTAGCAGGTTGCTGTTGTGGATCTTGTAAGTGGCTTGTACTATGGCCATGATCCTGTGGTGGTGGGGTTTCAATCAAGCAAGCTGCTTAATTCTGAATTGTTTTAAACTTCTTGACTCCTGCTGGAGATGTACTCATGTGGGCATGTAGCAAACAGTCTTGCTATTGATGTGTACTTTATGAATGGTCTAACCTGGGACAACAGTTATCCCTTTTGAGAAATCAGAAGGTGAAACTCTCACCAAAATGATTGGTCTTCAAAAGCTCCAAGAATCAATCCTTGTGATAGATATGGCTCCAGTCAGTAGAGAGTTTTCCCAGATTTGTCATTGACCAACTTTATTGTGGTTTCTTGATGACTCACTTAGCCATTATCAAGGGCCTTCTTTGTCATTTTACTTCTGGAATCCTTTTGTCTCTCTTCAAATCACAAATGAAATGAAGTCTGGAGTCAAGCAGGTATGGTTACTTTATTTAGTAGTCACTTTAGTAGTTTCACAAACTGAGTATCAATGATCAGTGGCATTGTCTCTGGCATATTCAAACTATTTGGTGATGATAGAGAGCAAGCTGATGAGGAAGCAGATAGCTCAATTGGATTTTTCATGCTTGTGTGCACAATGCATACAGAACTTTTACACAGTTTGTCAGGTAGATGTCAACATTGAAGTTGTACTGGAATATCTCGGCTGAAGATATAGCTGGTTCTGGAGCACACTAAGTAGAATGTTATCAATCCTTATCAACCTTGCTGTGTCTAGTGCACTCAGCCATTCCTTGATAACACATGGAGTGAATTGAAATGGCTGAAAACTGGCTTCTGTGATGATAAGGAGAGACTGAGATGGATTATGCACTTTCTGCTTCAGACTAAAGATGATTGCAAACAATTTAGCCTTGTCCTTTGCATTTCATGTACTGTGTAGTTCATCACTGGAGATGAAATGTTCATGACACTTTCTCTTCCAGTTGTTTATTATCTAACACCATTTATGATGGAATGTGGCTGAATTCTAATCTGATCTATTAATTGTAGAATTGTGTAGATATTTCTGTAGTATACTGTTCTTATTGCTTAGCATGCAAGTAGTCCTGTGCTGTAACTCCAGCTTGCAGTCATTCTAGTTTTTGATATGTCTGATGCTGTTCATCTTGTTCTTCTACTCACTTGATAGGGGTTTGCTGCTAGGCTTGATTGTAATGGAGTGTAGAATATGGATGACCTTAAGTTTTAATATTGCCACAGAGTATAATCTTCTTGCTGCTAATTGGTCAGGGTGTTTTGTACTTGCCAGGTTTGGGTGGCCAGATTTGTTCTCAATCTATCCCATTTCACACAATAGTAATACTACAATAAAATTTGTCTTCAGTGTGAATACAGTGTGTCCATAAGGATTGTCTGATTATCACTGCTACCAATACTTCTGTGGAATGATGCCTTTCCAGTGACTCGATTGCTGCCAGGTCATCAGTTTTTCTTGTGTTGTTTCTCTCAATGTCTTTCATATTTCACAGTCTAGTATCTGCTTCCTTCAGTACCTCGCCAGATCAGTCAGTGCAAGTGCTATAAATGAGCACTTTGTGATGGTACACCTGTATCTTTTCTGCTTTCAGCCCTTCACATTCATAGAATGAAACAAGCATTTTACTTTAGCATTATTCTGGGCTGTAACCACTAATCTTTGCCACATCTTACAGTTCACTGCTTATTTCTGCATTAGGAAACTTACCCAACTCTCTACCTAAGGAGAAAAGACTTCATTCACCTTTCCTTGAGTTTACAGAAGCAGGCAGGTGGAGCATTGGGATGTGCATTGCAAGCTTTCCCAAAGCTCTGGCATTCACAAACTTGCCTCATAAAGTCGCATAGCCCAGAAATAGGTCCTTTGGCCTACTATGTCCATGCTGACCATTATGTGCCCATCCATATTGATCCCATTTTCCAGATTTCCAAACACTGGAATTGGTAAGGCATGAGGGCTACAGGCCAGTAGCCCACAAAACCTTGCTGATTTGAGTGCTTTATATGTCCTTTTGCTGTTCTTGCATTCAAACCTTAAGAGAGCACGTTGGCCTTGAACCCGCAGTATTTCATTGTTGAATGGCACCTATTTATCATATGTAGATTTACCTGCAAGTAGCTGCTCCCAGTCTACTGTCATGGTTCTGAGTTCTGGCCCTCAATTTGGGTCCATTAATGCCTTGTTGTCCAGCACATGTAATCAGTCCAGCATGGAATCCATAACAATACACACCTGAGCCCAATCAGGGGCCTAGCATAAGTACCTGGGTTTTTCTAGCACTAGTTGCCAGAGTATTGGTCTACCTTTGGCTCCTAGTTGCTTAGAGTGGTTTACTCCAGAGCAGTCCTGTGTTCTCTATTCCTTTGTGAAGATCCAGTTTGTGTTGGGATTCCTCTTCTGATCTCTGAGGCAAGATTCCTTCCAGTTGCTGCCTGTGTTTGTCCTGAGGAAGTATCCTGACTCCAGTCTGGTATTGGTGTGTTGCATTTGGGTTCTCTGTGAGCTTGCTCTTTGCTCAACATTGTGACACACTTGGCCTGTGATATTTGCACTCCAACACTCCATCTGCACTTACATCTTCCAAGCAATAAGTGGCCTCCTTATTTGTTCAACAAAATTGTGCCACCTCATATTTAGCAATGCTGATCTACATTTGCCAATTATTTGCCCATTCTGCAAGTGTGTTAGGTGTCTCTCTGTAATTTGTTGGAGTCCTCCTCAGTATCGACTATCCACCCCACCAACATCCTGCTCTCCACCATGTAACTTAGTATCATCTGCAAACAAAAATTACACTACTGATTCCAGAGTCTACATCATTACTGTCTCTGTGAACAGCAGCAGTCTCAGCACTGATTCCTGTGGAACACCATTACCTATCCACCTTCTTCCACCGTGAATAGTTACCTGCTGTCTGCTCTGTTTCCTGAAGCCAGTTAGCAATTCACTCTGCTACTTGATCCTGACTCTGCATTCTTTGACCTCAGTTATTAATTTGTTTTGGGGTACTCTCTCAAAGGCATTTGAAATTCTAGATAAGTGATAACTACTGTTCACCATTTTCCACTTTTTGTTGCCTCCTCTAAAAATGAGAAATGTTGGCCAACCAACAGTTTCCTTTTGAAATCATTTGATGAAACTATTCATTGTTTTCTGATGAATTATCAATGACTGTGCTATCTCTTGTAGATTCTTCTAAAATGAATGGAGTAGCTCCATCTATATCAGAGATTTTATCTTCTTTTTGATTAGCTTATTTAAAATATATTTTTATTTTCTCAATTCATTTCTTATTTCATCATCCAATGCCAAGATAATAAGTTCTAACTCCCTGGTAAATACCAAAACAAAATAATGTTTTAATATTTCAGCTATCTCCCTGTCGTTACCAAGGTATTTTCCTGTCCATCCCTTAATGGTCCTATTTTTTTATTATGTATTTAGAATAGTTCATCATCTATGTTCCCTGATAATTTAACTTCCTTTCTGCCTTTTAATTTTTTAAAAATTCTATTCTAATCCCTTCATGTGATTTCTTACCATGCATTCCTCTGCTGTTTCGATACATAATCTATGCCTCTTTCTTTATCATTCATTATAATTTTATGTTTTTTTTCATCCCTGGAGTCTCTTGTGTCAAAATATCATTCTATTTTTTTGTCTGCTGACAGCAGTTTAAAGATTTCTCAATGTTGTTCTGTATCTTTGTTTTCAATATTTTTGCCATTTTATCATCCCAAATTCTATTAACAGTCCCTAAAAATCATCAATCTATTAACCTCATTTTCATCACATGTATGTTCTTCTTAAATTATCACCTTAAAGCATACTTTATAATGGTCACTATGCCCAGATAGTCCTCTTTTTACTTCACTGATCTGCTTTGCTTTCCATTCCCATTTCTAGATCCTTGTTGTCCTTTTTCTTCCATTTGAGTTAGAAGGGTATCTTATATGCATTGTAGAGCCTTATTCCCATTTATCTACTTCTTCTGTCCATTTAATATCAGGGTAGTTGAAATTCCCCCCCGACTATTATATGATGCAATGTAGTCACTTCGATAATTTGTCTGTATATTTCCTCCTTCACCTCTTTTCCACTTTTAGTTGGTGTAGAGTTCATGCCAATTGGTGCAATTGATATTTTATGATCTTTTACCTCTATCCATATGGATTCTACTTTTGTCTTCATTATACTGTAGGCATGTTCACTTTTTTCTACTGCCCTTGTCTAACTCTAATGGTACAGCTATTCCACCTTACTTGTTTCATCTCTCTCTGCTAAATATGTTATATGCTGCAATGTTTAATTTTCAATCCTGGTTTATCTGTACCCATCTCTCAGTATTCCTTAATTTTTCTATTTTTTTTACCCAGGTGCATGATTTCCATTATATCTCATTTTATTCCAGAGACTGCACTTTTATGTCCAGACTCTCATTTTTATTATGATTTTCTGTCCTCCTCTGTCGGTCTTTCATTTTATAACTCCATTTGCACTTTTGCTCTCAATACCCTCCCTTTCTATATTCTTTCCTGTTTTGTTTATACCTAGTATGTTTGCTTTCCTTGTAGATCCCAGCCCCCTTCCCCCACCCTTTCCAAGCTTAAAGCCTTTCGCTATCTCCCTGTTAAACCTTTCTGCTAGTGCATGGGTCCCATTCTGGTTCTGGTAAAGCCTGTCCCATCAGCACAGCTCCTCCTATTCCACAAGTGGTGCCTGAACTCCACAAAGAGGCACCTCTCTTTTCTCACATCAGCCTTTTAGCTGCATGTTAAATTTCCTGATCTGTCTGATTTTATCCTAATTTTTATGTGACCCAGGCAATAATCCAGAGATTATCATCCTTGAGGTTGTACTTTTTAACTTAGAGCCTAACTCCTGATACTCTTTTAGCAGGATGTCTTCCCTGTTCCTACCCATGCTGTTTGTCCCAACATGGAACATGGCAACTGTTCTCTCCCTCTCTCTCTCTCTCTCTCTCTTTCTCTCTCTCTTTCTCTTTCTCTCCTTCCAAGTTTCTCTCCATCCATCATGAGATATCCCTTATCCTGGCATCAGGTAGGTAAACCATCATTCTAGGCTACAGAGGATGAAATTGATCCCTCAGTTATAGAATCCATCAAAACTACCACATTTTTCTTCTGGTGTACTTGGGCAGCCATCTGAGCCATGTTGTCTTGGTCTGCATTTTCACCAGGGCCCCTTGATGTCACACTTGATCAAATGCTACCTTGATATCAAGGGCAGTTACTCTCACCTCCCTTCTGAAAGTCTGCTCTTTTGTTGATGTTAGGATCCTGGCTAAAATGAGAGGTGAAGCCAAGTTGTTCCAGCAAAACCAAACCCAAGATTATTGGGAAAATTATTGACAAGTTAGTTGGCTTCTAATATTGGCCTAGGTACAGAAACATAAAGGCAAGTGAGTTGTTCTCAAGTCACCGTGTACCATTCGCATGTCTCTGTTGTGGTGGCAAATGAAGGACTCGGAGCAAACAGCTGGTGTAAGTTTGATTGTTCCTGACCAGCAATGCAAGTTCTCATTAGAATCAGAATCAGAATCAGAACCTCTCTGATGTTCAAGTAAATGAAGAAAATAATTCATCTTCCCCAAATCAACTCCATTCTATCAATGGTGCAAATGTATGTACCATCTACAAATATTTTCCCAGCAGAAGCAGCAGTCATCTGTTGGCAATGATGGTGTGTTTGGACTTATATTAGAAATCGTCCTGAGACCACTGTGATGTCCCGGTGTACCAGAAACATCTGAGGAACAGTTATTAAGATAAAAATTAATTACGTAGTTCTTATAAATGTTGTCATCCTTTCAGATCAGATTATTGAAAATAATTCTATAAGTATAATAATTTGATATAAATTTATTAAATTCCTAATGCATAAGATTCATATCTGCACCTCGATCTGTCTATTTGTCACTAAAAGCCCATATGTGTTGAATGGAACACTTCTCTGGTTGGGGAAAAAAAATCTGCATGTTTTGCAGTAAAATAAGTTACATAAATAAACCTCAATATCAGATGCTGAAACTAAAACTGGGGAAAAAAATGAAACAATGTAAATTTAAAAGCAGGCATTTTGTACTGGTCCTTTTCAACTTTCTTAAGTATCATTATAAACTCAAAGTCAATATTGACTTTGGTAAAAGAAAGAAAAGGTTGCTTAGAATCGCCAATTTGACTCATGAAGCAAAACTAAAAGACGGTGATATCACAACACATTTCAAACAGTTTTCTGTCCTTCTCTGCCCCATCTGTTCTGCAAAATTGAAATATGCCAGGTTACAGCCGCTTTTGTCATTCCCGCCAACTGGCTCTGTATGTGTGCCGAGTTTTCTATGCTGTGTTCCAGCACTTACGGTAATTAAGACTAGATGGAATCAGGGCTTAATTTATCTCAGACAATACCTTTAAAATTAGCAGGGATTGTGGTGTGCAATATTGGAACCTCTCTTTAATATGTGTGGTAAAATATTTTTGAGGGTTTATTGATTCAGTCAGGATCAAAGCAATGGAAATGTATGGTGGACATTAATCAAAAAGCAAAAACCAGCAGATGCACGAAATGTGAAATAGAAACAAAATATGTTGGAAACATTTAGCAGGTCAGGCTGTATCTGTGGAGAGAGAAACAGAGTTAACGTTTCAGGTTGATGACACTTTTATCAGAGTGCCAAATGCCATTAAATCTAACCTTCAGAGGGTGTACAACTACTGAAAAAAAATGTTTAAAGTTCCAACGTGTTTGTAACAATTACTGTTCTTGCATCATAGGAAGAGTTTATCTTTACTGCATTATGACTATACAAAACCGAAAAGGTCTATGTTTTAATAACTTTGAAAATATGCTTTCCCAGTAAAAGTCACTTAAATTAGCTTTTAATGTGCTCCATTTTCCAATTGCGCATATTAAAATTAAATGCAGATGTTTACAGAATACTCGGTAAATTGCCACAAACAAAATGATCACACAGTTGCTTGCTGTTCTTCTTCTGCTTTAGAGAGGAGCAAGGTCATGGAAGGATTTTAAAATAAAACTGAGAACTTTAAAATCGATGCATTGCTTTACTGGTGGCATATGTAGGTAT
>JARFYF010000002.1:38748666-38759083 GCA_030265395.1 Rhina ancylostomus
TGCACCCTCTCTAAAGCTTCCACATCCTTCCTATAATGAGGCGACCAGAACTGAACACGATGCTCCAAGTGTGGTCTAACCAGAGTTTCATAGAGCTGCAACATTACCTGGCAGTTCTTGAACTCAATACTACGACTAATTAAGGCCAACACACCATACACCTTCTTAACCACCTTATCAACCCGTGTGGCAACACAGGTTGTTTCATGATGATTTTTTTTATTTTAGTATTTATCTTCATTGCCTTCACTGATCAGGATATGCATTTGGTTATCTCTGCACAACTTCATGCCCAACTTCGCATCCATTTGGGTTTAGCACGGGTAGATAGTGAGATAGCAGCTGTGGAATTTTCAGCCAAAAGTGGCAAGAGGTTTCTCCAGTGGACTGCAGTACAATAGATGTTAGTCTTCAGCCAATTCGATTCATTCCACATGATATCAAGAAATGGCTAAAAGCATTGGATAATTGCGAAGACGTGTTCCAGAACATGCTGTGCTCCTCGCCAAGTTATTCCATTATATTGGCATCTACCCGATAATGTGGAAAATTGCTCAGATATGTCCTGTCCTCAAGAAGCTGCACAAATCCAACCCGGCTCACGACTGCTCCATTGGTCTACTCTTGATCATCAGCAAAATGCTGGAAGGGATAATTGATAGTGCTACAATGCCGTCTGTACGGACAGTGAACGTTCTCCCTGTGACCATATGGTTTCCTCCAGGTGCTCCAATTTCCTCCCACATCCCAAAGATATGCAGGTTGGTAGGTTAATTGGCCACTGTAGGTTTCCCCTTGTCTGTAGGTGGGTGGTAGAACCTCGGGAGGGGTTCATAGTATCATAAAGTCATACAGAATGGAAAGACGCCATGTGGAAATGTGGGGAGGATAACATTACAGTAGGATGAGTGAAAAAAAAAGGGTCTTTGTGGTTGGTGCTAACTCCATGGACTGAAGGGCCTGTTTCCCTTCATCACTCTCTAACTCTGGTTCGCACATCAATGAGTATCATACACTCCATTCTTGTTTCAATCCCTTGACCACCACCACCCCCCCAAGTCCTGGTGGAAAGTTCTGCCAGGAAAATAGGAGGCACTTCTCCCTTGCAGGTACACCCTACCTCAGAAATTATGAGCTCCTGAAAAGTTATTTGTTTCCTCTCAGTAAATGAACTTTGCTGTTTACACCAAAGCTTTGGTGAGGTAAGACTCAGGAGCATGAAAGCAAGTGAAAGGTTCTTTCTTGTTAATTCAGCAGCACTTCTTTTCACATACATGAAACTAACATTGGCAATTGTATTCTTAATGGAAGGCTTGGTATCTGAACTTTTTATAGTTGTATATGTTGGTTATTTAAACGTAAGAATTAAGAATGGGAATAGACCATTCAATAGCCAAACATCAAAAACAAATAAATACCTGAACACAATATATTCTGCAATACTAAAACAACCATTTGATTGCAGATTCAAAGGTCTATAATCACAAAAGAAAAAAGATAAGAAAAAGGTTAATTCTTATCAAAGGTCATCTCCCTTGTAATTGCACAGTAACAAATTGAAGAGAACAGTCAGATTATCCTTTTATCAATTAATTGACACAAATGTTCTTCCGTGAAGGCCATGCACAAACAGTTTCCTTTGTCAGGACATATGCTGTGTTTCTTTGTTTCTTATATTAGCTGCTGTAAACACAGCTTTCTCTTCAGCATTGTTTTTGAAAAATTGAGTTTCTTTCAAATGATCCATTATATTCTGAGACACCACACTCATCTGACCATGACTCAGATGTGTGCAACATGGGGTTTAATAGAAGCTTTACAAGAAATAAACAATTGTTCATTCTCTTACAAGAGGAACAAACCATAACTTTATATTTTTGTGGTATTACACATTGACCAAGAGAGTTAAAAGTGATCATGACAGACAGTTCCAGCAATGCCTTTGTTCCCTCATACTCATAACTGGAGTGTGATTTTGATTGTACAAATCATTTATGGTCCAACAGTGAGATGGGCTGAAGCAGGGAGAGTGAAATGCCTTTCATCATTCCTTACTTATTTTTTAACGAAAACTGTATGAAGCATTTAAAAAATACAGTCAACAATAATTATAGTTTGGGTCATAACAAGCTATAAAGGCACAAAATAATAATTAAATGAAGATGTTCCAATGATGTTATCATGAACATGATTCACATGTCATGAGTGCTACATTAATTCCAAGTCGGCAAATTGGGGTGGAACTTGTTTATTCCGGGTTTTTGCCCTGTTATGCCTGAAGTCCTGTTTCCAATCATTCTGAGATCTACCACAATACACACATCCACGCTGGCTGGAGGTCATTTTTATTATGTTTTAATGAAGAAGATCTCAGGCTAAAGTTCATGACTTTCAACAGAAATGACATAGGCCAGCCAGCAGTCAGCATCAGGTGATGGTGGCTTTACTTTACAGCTGGCAACCTGAAGAAGCATGGAAGGGTCATTGTTGAACTATGAGACATTTCTTTCAGAGCCAGTAACTCACACACTGAGTTCAAACCCCATCATTGCGAATCTGTGGATTTCAATTTACATATTTAAAATTCAGGAAAAAGAAGTGGTATTGGTAAAAATGTCCATGAAGCTGTTGGACTACAGTAAAATCCAAACCAATGATGTCCCTTTGTGAAAGAAGCCCATGTCTTTACTCAGTCTGGTTTGTAAATGACAGTCCTACGTTAACGTGCTTGGATCTTGTCTCTGTAATGGGTGAGTTAAACACAAGTTGTGTTATAGTACAGCCAAAAATACCATTAACTCACTGGGCATCTAAATTAAAATATGCAATAAGTTTTAATCTTTCCAATGATCCCCACATCCTCAAAAAAGGAATCAGAAAAAAATTGAGTAGTGTTTATATTTTCTGGGAGAATTGCGCAGTCTCTGAGTCTAGGAGACCACAGCCATAGATGTGGATGTTGAAGTTCATCAGTGCCTTTAGTGTGCTAACACAGCCTTTACCCATTATAGGAAAGGGGCATTTGAAGACCAAGAACACAAACCCAGCTCAAAGCTAATGCAGTGATCCCTGCCTTTCTGAGACAAGGACTATCTGCAGCAGGTATCTTAAAGCACCTTGTACCACTGACAAAATCCTTGCTCATCTTGTACAGTGACCAAATCATCATGGATTCACTTCAAAAGATGGGAGTTCATGTTACATACTTTCTCTATATTCTCCACTGAAGCTAATTTTTCATATTTTCTTCTGAAGTTCTTCTTAAATCTCTCATCTGTTTTCCACGTGCTGGAAGCTGCTCGAGAGTATCATTTGCAGTGGTATTGACACCTCTGTAATACCAAATATTCACCGAGATTAAGTTGCATTAGTGATCATGAATCACAACCTTATCACATCTAGCCCAGTAGATTAATTGAGGAGTTATATTTATTTATTTTAAGTCTGCTGAAACAAACAGATACTGGACATTTAAATTATTAAACAATGTTGCTCCAATAAATATATGTTCTACTTCACAGCACACTGAGAAATGGAGGTTGTCTAAATAAAAAGTATATGTTTGGATTATTCAAATATTATGAACTCTATTTTCAATAAACAAATTATTTTCCTTTTCTCATACTGCACTTAAAGATAGCTATAGAATAGTGTCTGCTCCTGATCAAGTACTAAGATGATCAAATTTACAGAAATGTGCCAGAAAAGAAATTAGATTAGTGGAGTGCTGTTTTGATATCCCAAGTTCTTCCTCTTTCCCCCTAAAAATTGGAATACTTCACCCAGGCCATCAACACTGGCTTCTCTTTTCTGTTGAGTAATAGATTGGAACAACCAGGAATGGGTTATGTAGTCACACATTCAACAATGGGGTTATACTGCAGCTAAGCCATTTAACCTAGGCCAACTGCCCTGCTGATTCCTTTGGGAAGTATGTAATGACTGACCTGGTAACAGATTTCCATATTTTAACCACTATTATTTAAATATTCTTTTCCCTATACTGTATTTCTCAAATTCATTTTAACAATATCTTGGAATTTGTAGTCTCTTGTTATTAATTCCCTGGTCAATGAAAGCAATCTATTTGCCTTATAATGTTTCCATCCCTCAGGATACCCATTCTCCCTGTGAAAATAGTTGTGGCATTGATGATACTCATGGTGACAGTCAATAAGACTTATATTTCTTATAATTGCTAAACATTATTTACAGCAAATTGGTTGCAGGAAATTGCTTGTGACGATAAGATGATGTAAAGAGAACCCAAATTTCTCTGGGGTCTTGAAGCAGAACTGAGATAAAATGGCTGGGAATAGACCATTAGAGACAGGAAGCTGGAAGGCACACAGATGTCTCAGTTCTGCACCCTGAAAGTGAACAGAGCAATTCCAGCTTGTGAGATTTACTGTAGCCACATGCAGATGGTCTGATTCCAGATACTTTGAAAGAACCAGACACAGGGTCACCAATTCATCAGGATTCCTGATCCACCACATGTTCAGCATTCGGGTGGTGAGTGGAAATGCAGCCAACAAGATGTATATATTGGCCTTAAAATTCAGACCAGGAGCACTGGTTCTCAAAGCGCTTTATTTTCTGGAGTGGAAGGAAGTTCCAATCATTTATGGATTGAACCACACTACTCTGGAAATTCGAATAAACACTATCATGAATTATGTTAGTCCTTATATAATTAATGCTGAGAAAATGAAGCCTTATTGTTCCAAGGTGTACTGGACGTTGTGCATTCTCAGATCAAGGCATTTATATGTCAGTAGCATTATTATTTTGGAAGCAACATGATTTAAAGGGGGCCTTTGTGTACCCTGGAATATACTAATCAACAACACAATATCCATGATGAGCACTGAGCTAAGTTCAGCACAAAGTGCTGAAGTATTTGCAGTATACTCCACTCAGCTTGAGTGGACTGGCAGCAGGCTAAAGGATCCACTGAACACTGCAGAAATAGAAGGAAATAAAAGGGCCAGTGGAGCACAATTACTCTTCTTGACTTCATCCTCCTTCACTTTGTCTCCCAAACTCCACTTCCCTGTATGACCCCCAACTTGACACAGTAGTCATCTGATATTTTTAAATATTAAGTGAATCAAGGGATATGGAGTTATGGCAGGAAGTGGGGCTGAGGTAAAAGGTCAGCGATGATCTTATTGAATGGCAGAGCAGAAAACATGGGGGTGAATAGCTCACTCTTGCTTCTATTTCTATATTCTTATCAGAGCTGACTCCATATTGGAACTGGACAAATTTTCCAAGGCTTTGATGGGTAAATTGTCCCTTTGTCATCCATGGGTTCCTGGTTTCATACAGAAGAAGCTGTTGCCCAGTTTGGATAAACCTCAATCTGTATTGGTTTCCAGCACAAAATCAATTCCTCAGCCACTTCCTTGAATAAAGAACTTGCACAAGCACCACACATTAACTCTATAGGATTGTCTGATGTTCTCCACACTTTTTTGGTTACATTTGGCAGTAATCAAACAGAAATTGAAATTAATGACTACACAAATTGCTTAAAGATTTTGAAAGGAAAGGTTGAAAATAGAAAATTGATAGATGAACGTTTTTTGAAAGCTGAAACTTTTTTATTCTGACCAAGATAGAGCTATTAACATTCATAGAATCATGGAATTATCATACAGAAACAGGCCCTTCGTCCCAACTGGTCCATGCCGACCAAGATACCCCATCCAAGTTAGTCCCATTTGCCAGAGCTTGGGCCTTCTTAACCTTACTAATCCATGTACTTGTCCAACTATCTTCTAAAAATTGTTATTTATAGCTGCCTCAACCACTTGCTCTAGCAGTTGATTCCACATAGATACCACCCTTTGTGTAAAAAAGTTGTACTTCAAACTCTTCTTAAATCATTCCCTTCTCACCTTAAACTTTTGCCCTCTAATTCTTGATTCTCCAACTCTGGGTAAAAGACTGACTGCATTCACCCAATCTATGCACCTCATGATTTTATACACCTCTATAAGATCACCTCTCAGTCTCCTACGCACTAAGGAATAAAGTCCTAGCCTGTTCAAACTCTCCCTATGACTTAGTCCCTCAAGTTCTGGCAGCATCCTTGTAAAATCTTTTCTGCATTCTTTCCAGCTGATTAACATCTTTCCTATAGCAGGGCGACCAAAACTGAACACAATACTGCAAGCGTGGCCTCACCAGTGTCCTGTAAAACTACACCACGACGTCCCAACTTTTATAATCAATACCCTGACCGATGAAGGCCAGCGTGCCGAAAGGCTTCTTCACCACCCTGTTTACCTGTGACTCCACTTTCAGTGAACCATGCACTTGTACACAAAGGTCCCTCTGTTCTACAACACTCCCCAAGGTCCTGCCATTCACTGTGAAAGTCCTACTGGGATTTGACTTTTCAAAATGCAACACCTCACACCTATCCGAATTAAGCTCCATTTGCCATTCCTCTGTCCACTTAGCTGATCAAGATCCCCTGTCAACAGTCACCTGATCTTCTTCCCTCCAATATACCATGCCTGACAAATCAGCCACTTCCAGAGTTTTTTACCTTCATTTTGGATTTCCCAAATCTGCAGTACATAGTTTGATGTCACATCTGTCTGTTGGATAAACTTGGAGAGTGAACTGATACTGGATAGGGCATACACCATGAATGGTAGGACTTGGACATGCACCATGAATGGTAAGATCTTAAGAAGTATTGAGGATCAGGTGAACCTCAGAGTACAATCCCATAGATCCTTGAAGGTGGCAACACAGATAGATAATGTGGTTAGGAAGGCATATGGGATACTGGCCTTCATTAGTCACTGCATTGAATACAGAAGTAAGGAAGTTATGCTCCAAGTTTATAAAAGCTGAGTCAGAGCTCAGCTGGAGTTCTGCATGCATTTCTGGCAACCAAGGTACAAGATATGATAATATTGGTGAAGATGTAGAGGAGATTCACCAGAATGTTGCCTGGGATAGAGTAGTTCAGCTATGAGCAGAGGCTAAGTCTGTTCACCTTGTAGTGGAGGAAGTTAAGAGGAGACATTATTAAGGTATATAAAATTCTGAGGGGTATAGATCGGGTGGACTGCAGGAAACTTTTCTCCCTATCAGAGATAGATAATACTAGAGGACATAGATTTAGGGTAAAGATTAAGAGATTTAGAGAGGATATGAAGGGAACCTTCTTCTCCCAGGGAGCAATAAGTGTCTGGCATGCACTGGCTGAGAGAGTGGTTGCAGATGGGTTGCTGACAGCATTTACGATGTGTCTGAACAAGTACTTGGACATAGTGGGCTCCGGACCAAGTGCTGGAAGATGGGATTAATATGAAAGGGTGTCCACTGGTTGGTGTGGACAAAGTAGGCCAGATGGCCTAGTTCCTTGCTGCACAGTTCTATGACTCTATGAACTGCACGTGAAAGTTAGGAGTTAGGTCCAGGTTCACGTAGTGCTGCAGGGATCCTGTTAATCAAGTGCAATGCAGACTTTTTGCAGAAGAGGGAAATTTTCCAACCAACTAATTACATTAAGCAGTACTTCAAAAAACTGGAAAGCAGCAGGTTCCCCAGGTGGGTAGGCCGCAAGACGTTCCCCATCTGTTAAGTTGAAGAATCACAATTCTGAAAAATGACAGGAGCTTTCCATAAGTCTACAGGTCATGTCAAATGAAAAGTCTATTTTTTGACACTCTTCTTCTGCTTGTTTTTCTTTCAAATTTTACATTAAATGAAACCATGGTTGGAGAGATTATTGTGTTTGTGCCTTGAAGAAATTTTCTTTCAAAAGAAAGTTGGATCTTGCTGGTGCTATTCTGCTTTCAGATAGAACAGTAAAAACATAAGAAATAGAAGCTGGAGCTGGCTTTTCAGCCCTTCATTCTGGTTTGTCATTCAATAAGATTACAGCTGATCATTCACCTGAATGCCACTTTACTGACTAACTCTCACAATTTCCTTAATATCCAGAAATATATGAAAATATGAAATAGTTACAAGTATGCTTTAACTGATGAGACATAATAATCTCAAGTGATTCATTGTTGAGTAACAGGTGATAAAATTCTTCATTAACTTCAAAAGATATTTAATCTAAAAGTTTATCCTATCAGCAAAATCAGAATTTATTACTGACATTTTTTGTGAATTGTTTCTATTGAGCCTATAATTCTTCCTTAAATAAACTGACTTTGAGAGAAGGGATGAAATTATCAGCGTTTGATTTCCTTCTATTATCAGATCCATTACTATCTTAGTTCTGCATTGGAAATGGCCAGGGATGTTACTGAAAATTGGCAGACACCTCATTATTGAATGTATTCAAGTAAATCTCTGAATCCTCTCCAAGGTCTCAGCAGTCTTTGAAAGAATAGTGCTCAACATCTGATGCCATACACCAGATTAATTCCATCAAATACTTTATAAAGATTTAGCATTACAACTTAGTCAGCTATTTGGTCAGAGAGTGAGTTGACAAAGCAGGATTTGAATCCTTGGTATAGAATGCAACGCTATTACAACTAAAGGTTCAAATTCAAAATACTGTTGATGCTGAGAATCTGAACTCATCAAAACTCCAGTGAAAGAATAGCAGTCTGAACTTTTAACTGTGTGTGTGTGTGTGTGTGTGTGTGTGTGTGTGTGTGTGTGTGTGTGTGTGTGTGTGTGTGTGTGTGTGTGTGTGTGAGAGAGAAATTGGATGTGCATATGTGAGGCAGCATTGTCATTGTATCTTGATGTATCTTGTAAAGTCATGAACTTTCATACACATTATTCCATGGACTGGAAATTGTCACTCTTGGAATGGATGGCAGAGTTTCAGGAAACTGGCAGGTCTCTTGACCATCCACCACTCTCCTTCCATTGGCAGGCAGGAGCTCCATTCTGGCTTATATCTATTTCATTCTCCACAGACACTGCCTCTCC
The DNA here is from genome assembly GCA_030265395.1 of Rhina ancylostomus. NCBI lineage: Eukaryota > Metazoa > Chordata > Chondrichthyes > Rhinopristiformes > Rhinidae > Rhina > Rhina ancylostomus. The sequence goes on from JARFYF010000002.1 coordinate 38,757,598, forward strand.
TGTTGATCATTTCCAGCATAGCTTGCTTTTATTTCAACTAAAAGTTGCTCAAGAGATAGCAGGGTATGTTGAATGGAGGTAAATAAGATTGTTTCATTTAATATTGCAGACATTATCCAAAGCCTGATGTGTCTGAGGAAAAAGATGTTGATAGAAAACAAAACATGGAACAGTTGTGGGAAATAGTCAAATGAGAAAGTTCTATTCTTGAGAAAGTACATATCTAGAAATTGGAATGCACAGTGCCTATTTGGATGCTAACCATGCATGATTGAATTTTACCTGCAATGGTTCACATTAATGATCATTGATGATAATTGACCAAAATTGCATCAATTGGGGAATTGGCCTTGGCACTTCCGCATGTGGTCCACATTAGCGTGTATGACCCTTCCCTAGCATTAGGTACACACGCAATGGCATTATCAGTCACATATTCTGTAGGTACAAACAGTGGTGTGAGATCATCATGACATGCATTGCTAGAATGTAACATTTCTTTCCATATTGCTCCATTCTGTGGGAATTCTCATTCCTGGGGGAGACCCCTGGAGATATCTCCTTCCAGGTTCTCCTAATGGTGGATCTTGGCCACCCTCCACCTGACAGGATATCCGACCTATCATGTAAAGTTTGGACCAGGACTGGCAGATCTCCTCGAATAAAAATGGGAGCTGTCTCCCTTTCCCTTTTTTCAATGACATTCTTAATATGTTTTAAGTACATATTTAATTACATAAGTAAGAAATAGAAACATGGTATTTGGCCCCTTGTATTTGTTCTGCTACTCAATAAGTTCATGGTTGATCTTTCACTTCAGTTCCACTTTCCTGCTGAGCCTTATGATTCCCTCAATGTTTACATGAACTGCACTTTCTCTGTAACTGTAACACTATATTCTGCATTCTTTTTTTCCCCTTTGTACTGCCTTGATGTACTTATATATTGAGTGATCTGTCTGGATGGCATGCAAACAAAAACTTTTCTCTGTATTTTGGTACATGCAACAATAATAAACTAATACCAATTATCAATTACCCAACATATCAACCAGTTGATCACTATCTTGAGTATATATAGCAACTGAGCCTCTACAACCCAAAGACTTACTTCCTTCTGGGTGAAGGAATACCTGCTCAGATCTGCCCTGAACAGTCAAAGTCCTATTTTGAGACTGTGACACTGGTTCTAAGCACCCCAGGGAAAATAATTGACTCCGTCAAGTCACTGATGAAACTTGAATCTTTCAGTGAGATCACCTCTCATTCTTCCAAACTCTGACAAGCTTTGCTGCTGTTTGGTTGCCATGTGGAGTTTGCCTTTAAGAACTGACTTCTTTCCCTGGTTGCTGCATAGCAAAGTGAAAAGCCACGTGCTGAAATGATCAAGGTCCTGTTGGGAATTGCATAAGCCCTATATTAACATTGTTCCTGGGTTTAATCCATCCTAAGGTTTCACCCTGGACTATGGCCAATTTCTCAAGTCT
>JARFYF010000002.1:38779637-38791064 GCA_030265395.1 Rhina ancylostomus
CTCCTGATGGGGCTCAGGTGCGTGTCATTATGCAATTAAGTTAAGCATGGAATCCATGTGCCATGCAACAAGGCACCATCAGTGGAGCCGAATCAAGGGCCAGTACTCGGAACCATGACACCAGGTCAAGCAGAGAAAGGAAAACATAGTCAGCATTTCAAGCCGATGATCCTTCAGCAGAATTGAGAAAATAAGCCTCTTTTTAAATTGCAAAGAGAGGGAGGAGTAGAAAGAACAAAGACAATGTCAATGATATAGTGGAGACCAAGCTTATCCAGGTGGCATATCTGATTTCAGTGCTATCTAATAAATAGATGAGAGAGGACAGTTAAGAAAAGAAAGACAAGAACAGGTAGGAACTGTGAGGTGCAGAACACAACTGTTGCTCAATATCTGAAACAAAGGTCGATACTGTAAATACCAAGCACATCAGATAGCAACTGTGGAGAGTGGAAAAACAGATAAAGTTGCATGCTTTTTTGTTTCTTTTCTCTTTTTAACTGACCTTGCTCATCAATGATTCGCCTGTCCAGTTATTGAGAAAGCCAGGATCTTTGAAAATTCAAAGAGGAATATTGAAAGAGGAATATTGCAATGAAGGGATATCTGCAGACAATGTTAAATATAAGATATTTTTCATTTACAAAGTGTTTCTGCATTTGAAGGCATTTGTTATCAACCTTTGGAGGGTTTTCCAATGTGGGGCAGCTCCAGATTTAAATTTATTAAACTTTGATTAAGAACAATTCCTTTGATGCCTTGGATGAAAGGGTTAGAGGCCCCAGCCCTCTGGGGAGAAAGAAGCTGAACACTGTTCACACTCTGCAGTCACCTTGTAGTATTATAGCTTAATGGTAAAGTGATCTTTTTCATGCTGTTCCAATAATCGTTGAAAATCTTTTCTTCATTTCTTAAGGAGGCAACTGAAAGGCACTGTATTCATCTCTGGAGCACGTTCTCCTTTGCACATTTCAGGTCTGCCTTCTTTGTCCACCAGTTTTATCCCTTGAAAAAGCTGTCTCCAAGAAGTTTGGTTTCCTTGTTTTGTATCATAAAATATTTACCCAAAGTCACCTCCACGTAAAGGAAATCAAATACCAAAGCATTGGAGGTGCTAGAAATCTGGAGTAAAGAAAATGCTAGACCTCAAGTGTTGTATTTGTTTCTCATGCCACAAGTGCTACCTGACCTGCTGAGTGTTTCTGGCATTTTGTGCTTTTCCAAAATGAGAAAGCTTGTCAAGTGAAAAGTGACGCTCTCGCACCTAACCTTCAATCTCTCAATCTCTCTTTTTATGGGATTTTACACTATATTACAGCAAAGAATGCACCACATAAGTAACTATTGATTATAGGGTGCTTTGGGAAATCATGAGGATGTGGAACATGCTACAGAAGTACAAGTTCTTTCTTATCTTGCCTTCTCTTATTTTATTGTCTCAATCATTATTCTACACCTTGTTTGTTTTTTTTTGAAACTCAAAATAAATCTTTTATCCCCACCTGCCAGCTAAGTGGTCCTATTCAAAAAAAAAAGTGGAGAATATGCCTTATTTTTTAAAAACTGTATTCATTCTTCAAAAATGCAGATTATTCACTTTGTAAGGTTGCTAACTTTACAACAGACTGCACTTAAAAAATGGTTTTATATGCATTAATAATTTCATGATTTGAGTATTGTGAAAAATATAATTCATTCCATGCTGTTATCCATCCATTTCTAGTCACAGAATATTGTAATAGATACAATGTCTAGTTTTCTGATGTGCTATAAACACTTGGATTCCCACCATCAAAGCAAAATCCAAACATCACTTCCCACAAAACATTGCAGAAAATCAAATCTTTCCATATAGCTTTGAGAATTGGGATACTCAAATGTCAGCTTGTTCTTCAGTGGGGGAAAACAGGCTCTTGTGATTGTATTGAATAGAATTTCTCTTGCTTTTGCAGAAAAAAATACAGTGCTGCCTTGCTGATTTGCAAATATAATTCCTGTCAGATGGACATTTTGAACTTCCAAACTAAATATGTATCACTTTTCACGCCAATTCTCTGGCAGAATCATGTAAAAATAAGGGCAATCTGAAACAGAATCAAAACCAAATCCTATTATTTGGGTTTCAGCACAGATTAACTTTAAATGAGTAATAGCCTCTGTCTGTACAAATATAGATATTTTATTTTGAGTGTTTTGTACTGTATCTGCAGAATGGAGTGTTTTGAATTATTCTGTCCTACAACATTCATTTTATTACAATAACATAAGACCTGTGGATACACTTCAATGTCAGATCCATGAGCAGTTTTAGAAACTTGTTTTTGCAGCTGGCTGTGACTCAGTGTGCTTTTCCATTTGAGAAATATTACGCAATGTTGTGGTCGTTGGTTATGTTGAGTCCAAGTTGAAAGTTACCATCAAATTTTAACCCTTCAAATGCATACATTGATATAGCAAGTATATAATGATATGGTTGGAAACTGTACACAGATGCGCAATTTCATTAATTGCTTTCATTGCACCACAGTTTGGATTCATGCTGATAATGAATGCCTAACACCTTGCAGTGTTTTACAGTCACAAAGAATAGGCAGGTGACATCATGAGGATGGAATAAAACTTTTCATCCCTGCATCAGCATTAGGCCATCACTTGGAATTAAGGATGACTTGCTTCCATCTCCTTTTTGGGCTTCTGAGGTGGCTAATGAGACCAGTGGGGGACTTGCAGACTATTCAACAAATGGGGTAGAAGGTGACTGATACAGTGGGCAAGTGGGTAATTTGTGAGGAGGTGAGATCCTTCTGCCATTTATGCATAGCCTTGAGGTTTTCAATACTATTCTGAATGTTCTTTCTTCACTTTGAGTGGTTATGGGCCAAAGGTGCCCTGTAGTCCGTGGCAATGTTGCATTTGCTCAGGGAACCTTTGAGCACATCCTTGCATCTTTTCTTCTGTCTCCCTGAAAACCTCTTCCACAATGGATCTCAGAATATCGTGTCTGCTTTGGGAGTCTGGTGTCAGGCATCCTACGGACATGGCCCACCCAAAATAGTATCTGGGACCTTCGTACTGGGGATGAAGCTGTGGAAGAGGAGATGCTAGATTGCTTATCATTTCAGTGAATCTGGAGAAGTTTGTGGAGGCAATGATGATGGTATTTTTCCAGTGCTTTGAAGTGCCTGCTTTAAGTAGTCCAGATCTCGGATTCACATAGGTGGATAGGGATTATTGTTGCCAAGTAGACCATGGGTTTATACCTGGTCTGAGGTCTTGAACTTCAAATATTCTTTTCTTCAATTGACCAAAGGTTGGGCTGGTGCATCAGAGGTGGTAGTGAATTTATCAGCTATGTCTCCCTTTGCTGAGAGGTGGCTCCTGCAGTATGGGAAATGATCCATGTTTTCCAGGGTCTCACTGCCCTCTATTTTTGGAGGGCAGTTGGTGCAGTGGGGGAATGTTAGAAGAGGACATTGTTTTTGCAGATATTGAGTTTAAAGCCCATCCTCTCATATGCTTCAGAGAATGAGCTGACATTCCTGCAGACACTGCCATTGACTAACAATAGGAGGGTGAAGTGGCAGAATTTGCCTATTTCTTTAATATTTGATTTGACTGAATCTTCCATTAATTGGAATTAGGAACCAGCAGCAAACCTACTTTAGTTAATGTGACCTAAATAGTGGGGAAAACATCTGTAACCCTTAATAACTATGGCAAGCGATTTTTAAAAAAACCTACTCTCTAACAAATAGAATTTTTGATATTTGTGACCTTGGGCTCTGTACTCCTCCTAGTAGTGATCTGCCTTCTGCCCCAGAATTGGATCTCAATCAATAATGATACCTGAGCTCTGCAGCTTAGCATGTAGCTAAAGCTGTGATTATCCTCCACTTGTCCTTTCTTTGGAAAATTCTCACTCAGGGAAATGTTCCTTATTGGTTAAAGAGAGTGCACCACCTGATGCTTAAATGCCAGAAACAAAATCAACAAACTGCTGGAAGGGCCGAGAATCAGGTCAGCCTGATTCAACACACTCACCAGATTTGTTTTCGAATAAGCTTTTGAATGAAATAAAATATTCTTGAACAATATTATTACTGTGACACAAACCTAAAAATTGATATTGATGTGTCATTTAGAAGTTAACTGTGTATTGCTGGAATCTTTGGAACTAACTTTTATTTGTCTGTGAACTAAAATGTGGGCTTTTCTCCCAGGCAGCTTGCCAGCTAAGAAAAGGGGAGAAATGCTAGCTTATCTGAAAAATATAACCATTGGGAAAAGCATCCTAATGAGTAGATGCTGTGAGCCTAGATATTTCAGATTAAACAAAGGCTGAGCTACAAGAACTTGCGGTGGGATAGGACTCCGATTCTGGGAATGATGACTAATCAGCTCCCTCTCCCTTGAAGCGCCTGGTACACCAGGATAAAGGTCATGTTGAAAATATAACAAGGTCAATTAAGCTGCTACAGTACCTTCTATGAGTTCATCATTAATTTCACTTCTCAGTGCCCTTTTTGAACTTGTTTTATGTGGGACAAAAACATTCTGGCAGCTTTGAACAGAAATGAATGTTTCCTTTGTATTTTGGCCTGACATAATAGAATTTTATAATTCTGTCTGACTTTTTTTGATCAATCAGAAAAGGCAGAGAATTCTAAGGCCAAATTAGGTACGGATTAGTGTTGCGGTGCATGCCCGTTGACACCAAGTTTGAGAATGTCTAAGCTAATTTTTTTGCAAGACTCGCATGACAACAGAGACAGTCATCTGAATTGTCTGGAGGATTTAAGAGCCGGATTTAACAGTTGAAATGACAAAGGTAGTAATTATTTTTACCTAATCGTAGAAATTGAAAACACTTGCCCTGTTAATAATGCATAAATCAAATGCAAAAATAATTTTGCAACTGTGTTAATGCATTTGCATTCCTTTCAAATCAAGTCACATCCATCAAGAAATTAGGAACTTATCTGTTGTGATGCACCCTAACATAGGTATCAGTACTCCTTTCACATGTCCTCATTGTGATGATGTCATCAACGTGTGGTTCTGACTTACTAATAGAAAGTGGGAGAAAATTACCTTCATTGTTCACTCAACAACAAGGATCAAATCACATAAAAAGTTGGGAAACTATGTAACCTATGACATTGATTTTTATGATCACTGTGTCCACCGTATTGATTTCTATGTGCTGCCTTTTTTTTGTATAGACAGGGAATTCCTGAGAAAGATCTCAGCATGTTGGCCCTGTCGTCCTCAATACAAGATGCTGTGATCCATAGCCCCATTGCTGGCAGTGACCCAGCTGATACCCATCAGGAGGTCGTGTCCTTTTACCTTTCACTTCCAATTTCCATCCAGCCCCTTGTTTACCCACTACGGCTACTATGTAGGGTGTACTTTAACTGAGCTAATTTTCTTCCCAGCTGTCATCTGTAAATATGCAGGTCATATTTCTGCATTCTTAAAATGGGAGATATCCGTGACAGCAATATTTTAAAGTAAGGATATCTCAATTTGATCTTTTTCTCGACAACCCTCTCTCTAATGTGGCATGATTGGGCGGCACGGTAGCGTAGCAGTTAGCGCAACGCTATTACAGCGCCAGTGATTGGGGTTTGATTCCCGTCGCTGTCTGTAAGGAGTTTGTATGTTCTCCCATGTCTGTGTGGGTTTCCTCCGGGTGCCCCAGCTTCCTCCCACATTCTAAATATGTACAGATAGGTTAATTTCGGGTTTAAAATGGGTGGTGCGGACTCATTGGGCCAGAAAGGCCTGTTACCAAGCTCTAAATAAAATTTATAAGTCAAAACTCATCACCCATTTGCTGTACCAAGAATAGGTGAAATCCTATATTGAAATGATTGTTCCTGTTGACATCAACCATTTTTGAATTGAAAAGATGAGCATTAACTGAAATAACCAGTGCACTTTATGATTGGATGTCTGAGTACTGTATTTCAACTATTTACATAATTTTTAATTGAGCAATACTCGTTTTAAGTTAAAGATAACATTTGGAGTACATTTTGATACACATTAAATTGGAATTCAGTCGTCCAAGTCTTTCATCTTGGGCGGTCCCTCAGATTTGCAGATGCCTTGCTTCCATTCCAATTAGTAGGTTCTGGGTGTCCATTTAAGCTAAAGTGCAAACCACCAGCTTTTCCACAATGAGACAGGGCATATCTAATGGGGTGAGTGGATAGATAGTTTGTGAATTCATGCACTCCTGCTGCTGCTTACACAAGGCCTCTGTGTGCTCCCTATACATCGACTTAGGATTCTCCTCCTTCACCTCGAATGGTCGTGTACAGGGATTCCCAAGAGTCAGTGGGGATGTTACAATTTTTAAAGAGGCTTTGTTCACATCCTTGAATCTTTTCCTCTCACTTTGCCTGGTAATCTCTTTGATTTCATTGAGAAAACTAGGAATAGAGAGTCTGGTATCAGGCATGTGAAGGACTTGGCTTGCCCAGCAGAGCTCTGGGTGTAACTAGGGCCTTAATGCTGATTACGTTGGCCTGGAAGAGGATGCTGATGTTGGTTTGGTCATCCTTACAGTGAATTTGAAGAATTTTGCAGAAATGGTATTGGCAGTATCTTTCCAGTGCTTTGTGTGCCCATGGTAATACTGTCCAGGTCTCAAAAGCACATTGCAGGGCAGGGATCACTGCTGCCTGGAAGATCATGTGTTTTGTGCTAGGTCTGTGACCTTGACCTGCAGACTCCTTTTTCCTCAGTGACCAAAGGCCATGGTGTTCCATTGAAGGTAATGATGAATGTCACCACAATGTCTGCTTGCATTGCAAAAGGTAGCTCGTGCCATGTGTGTTTATAAATAAGTAACTCAACAATGAATTGTCAGTGCTGGACAGCATGGTTCAATTCTCTACCATACATTCTATGTAAATTGGCATAATCTGATATGCCTTCCAGTATTTTTTATGCTGGAAAAGCAATTTATTTCAGATAACAATCGAGTTCACTGGGGGAAAAAATTCCGGCTTTATCTAAAGCAGTGGTGCACATTGTTTTTGTGGAGAGGGATGGAGTGACAGTCCAAGATATTTCTGAGGGTCACCCACATGAATCTAGAAGTAACACTGCTAAACAGTGCTCACCACTGTTGCTCCGACTGTGCTCCAGTAAATAACTCCTCTTTGACGACAACAACAGTACAGTACCAATTCCCTCAGTTTCCCACATTTCCTCTGGACTCTCACTGCTAACCAAATCAGGTTGATCCCAACAAATTGACCCTAGGCTGTATTTGGTCTTCCAGAGATTTAAAATCAAAGAACCAGAGAAATTACAATTTGGAAGGAGGCCATTCAATGCATTGTGGCTGTGCCAGCTGAGAAATACAAAGCAGTACATTCATTGTGCTGTAATGGCTATACATTCATAATGTTATCAAGTCAGTACAATGTATGTACAAAAACACCATTGCTACTCACGTGACATCTTTGAACAATACACCCTTCAAGTGTTTGCATGGCTGTAACTGGGACTCAGTCCCTCAGTGTCCAGTGGTGGTAGGGCCTTAGACTGCAGTTCTCTCCTCAAAGCTTTTACATTGGCTGCAGCAAGCTTCAGTGCATCCCTTGGCACGTACTTCTGCAGCCTGGAATGTGCCAGGCAACAGCATTCCCTTATGGACATCTCATTGTACTGCAAGATAAACAAGCTGCAGGCAGATCAAAGTGCACCTTTCAGCAAGTTGATGATCTTCCAACAACACTGGATATTTGTTTCGTTATACAGCGCATAGATCAGAGTCCTATTATACAGCAGCTCAGAACAAACGTTGACAAGACACTCTGCATCCATTTTCCGACCTCTTTACAAACACACAATCCACAAAGGGGTGGATGATTGTCTCATCCTTATCACAGCCATCTCAAGGGCAGTGTGTGTTGGGATTTGATGGGGAGGTCCTATCCTTTGCAAAACTGGGGGCAGGTAGAACCTCAGCACAAAGTGACACTTGGAGTTTGCGTACCTCAATTCTACACACAGCTTGATGCAGCCAAAGGTGGCCATCAGGATGAGGCGAATAGCAGGTACACCTTCTGCCCATTCTCTGCATCTGCAGACGAAACATGAGTTGGCACAGGTGACAAAGTATGGGCCACACCTGCACCACATACAGCAACACTGAGAACACCTGACAACCAGGTTGTTGCTCACCATTAAGAAGAAGCGTCACTCACTTAGTCGCAATTTTTGCTGCCCCTTGAGTTTCCGTTCCAGCCGATTCTTGCTGCCTGCCCTGGCTTCTCGAAACCAGATTCCCAACACCTTCAGGTAGTCAGACTTGACAGTGAAGGAAATGGAGGACTGGTCAGGCCTGTTGTCAAAGAACATGGCCTTGCTATCTGTTTCCCACCTTTTAATTTGGAAATAGTTATCTCTCTAACCTCCCCTTATAGCTTTTGATTAATAGCCCAGTAGGTCATGGCTCTTCACCCAGGCACTTCTTAGTTATGGTGAGGCTTTCTGTGTCTACCAGCTTTTTCATGTAGCCATTTCAGTCTCCTCCTACCACCTGAGCATGATCAATTTTTAGCCTTCCCCATCTCCCCAATAACCTCAGACCAAAAGTTTTCACCCCCTCAGCTAAGAGAAATAGTTCCTTCCTATTTATTCCACCTGAATCCCTCATTGTTTTATAAACCTTAAGTCTCCCCTTGGCCGTCTCTGTTCCACAGAAAACAATCCCAGCCTATCTAATCTCTCCTTTATTATAGCTAAAGTTTCCAAGCCCTGGCAACATCCTTGCAGATCTCTTTTGCACCCTCTCATCCTCCCCAGTGCAGTTATATATTTCCTGTAATATGGCATTCCTTGGCAAGATTATTAATTTTAAGGTGAGAGAGGGAAAGTTTTAAAGGAGATTTACAAGGCAAGTTTTTTTACACAGAGTGGTAAGTGCCTGGAACAGGCTGGCTGGAGAGGTGGTGGAAGCAGATACAATAGCAATGTTTCAGGGGCATTTAGGCAGGTACATGAACAGGAAGGTCTGGCGTGCAGTTTTAATTGGCATCATGGTATACATTTATATATTGCTTTCTAGAATTATTTCAAAAGGTGTTGGTATTGAATGTAATTATTTTGCCTTTTGTGTATCGACCAGACAGAGCAAGAATCCCCAAAGAATTATGTGAAAACAGAACTAAATCAGAGAGTCCTGGAAATAGTGAATATATTAACATTGGAGAAAGCAAGTTGATTCAAAGAGAATGTTGAAGAACAGAAAGGTAACCAAGGTGAGTTCACTGGGAAGCATTCTAGCATTGCTCCTAGATTTGGGGAAGTCACTTTTCTGATATAAAAATTGCTTTGAAGCAGTCCTATAAAATAAAAGGCTTGGTGGCCTCAATGAAGGAACTACTTCATTCCAGTCTGCAACCGTCTGAATTTAATGCATTTCCAGGTATTGGGTTTATGTCTTTCGTGCTGTCCATTTAATAATTAGCTGTACTATACCAGCTTGAGGAAACTGGAAATACCAGTATTATAGGACGATTGATCCAATGCTTTTCTTTTGGAGAGTGCTGAATAAAAATAAGCAAAAAGTTAAAATATGACATTATTAGAAGTGATTGTTTTGTGACCTGGTTCAATCCTGACCTCTGGTGCTGTCTGTGTGGAGTTTGTACATTCTCTCTGTAACTGCGCGTGTTTCCTCTAGGTGCTCTGATTTCCTCCCACGTCCCACCAACTTGTGAGTTGGTAGGTTAATTAGCCACTATAGATTGCACCCAGTGTGTAGGTGAATGCACTGGTAGTGGTAGAATGTGAGAAGCGGCATTATAGTTCCTGACACCTGCAAAGAGAACCTAATTTAACACCCAACTTCTACATATTTGTTTTACTCTGCCTATGTAAAACCTACATATTTTCATACATTCTCATCCAATCACTTGCCACAATGCCAGTTTAAAAAAATTAACTTCTCTCTTGAGAGAACTGTCAATCATATAGTCCAATTGTAGACTGAATCATAAAATCATAGAAATGTACAGCATATAAACAGGACCTTCCGGCCCACCACATCCATGCCGACTGTGATGCCTATGCACTCTAATCCCATTTGTCTGCGTTGGGTCCATATTCTTCTGATTTTCCTGTCCAAGTACCTGTCCAAAACTCTCTTAAACATTGTAATTGTTTCAGAGGAAGTGGTGGAGGCAGATTCTTGATCCAGATATTCACCATTCTCTGTGCGAAAAAAGTACCTTTCAGATCTCCTTTAAATTTCTCTCCTCTCACCTTAAACCTGTGCCCTCTAGTTCAGATTCCCTTACCTTGGGAAGTAGATCCTAACTATCTCTATGCACTTCATATTTTATAAGCCTCTATCAGGTCATCCCACAGCCTCCTACATTCCAGTGAGAAGAAACTCAGCCTATTCAATCTCTCCTGATAACAACAGCCCTCCATTCCAAGCAACATGCTGGTGAATCTCTGCTGCACCCTCTCTATTGCTGCTACAGCCTTCCTGTTGTGTAGTGAACAGAACTGTACATAATGCTGCAAATGTAGTCTAACCAATATTTTGTACTACTGCAATATAATGTCCTGACTCTTTTACTCAGTGCCTCAGCCAATGAAGGCAAGCATACCAAATGCTTTTTTCACTACCCTATCCACCCAAGTTCCTACTTTCAGGGAGCTATGGACTTGAACCCAAGGTCTCTCCTGTACATCAATGCTCCTAAGGTCCCGATCATTTACTCCACACATCTAACCAGAACTTGACTTCATTCCCTCACACTCCTCTGACAGGTGAATTATCACTTGCCTCACATAGGTACATTTTTGGAGGAGTTAATTCATAGAACTGCAGCTAATCTATCAGGCTGGAAGAAAACTAGTTTGTAGTTAAATGCTTATCAGCTACAGTCTCCATCTGGTTTCCTATAAATCTTATTGTACATTAAATTTTAAGGTAGATCCTTTTAATGAAAGAAAATACAAATTTGTTATGATTGTCTGGAATAAGTACTTATCAAGATAACAACAATTATTTTTGCAACATTGTAAGACTTTACAGTTAATTTATATGAAATAATATATAACTGTTATAGATTTGATGGAAGTCCTGTTAAATGTACAAAACATTTTTGGGGGAGGAGAAACTCTTTGAAACAATTTTCATTTACTTATAAGTCTGTGCCAACTGAAAGTCAAAACATAATGTTGTAAAACTGCTGGATCTTGTCATGAATAATGTCTGCCCATCATTCAGCTCTGGCACCAACTTCACATAAATGACAGAAGTCACCACTAGTGGGTTAACTTTAATGAAAAAAGGTCACGGATTACAAACTGGCTTTGGTGTGTGGGGCACTCTGGGATATGTACTTCAACTGCAAAAATTGTTCTGATCTATTGGCTAAAGAAGTA
>JARFYF010000002.1:38829914-38842556 GCA_030265395.1 Rhina ancylostomus
AAATGTTCAGTACATTTTCAAACAGTCTGAACTTCTATGCTGATGAAACAAGGCCATAAGTTAACCTACACTTTTGAAATTGAAACTATTAATATTTGCGATCCTGAGTGGCATCTTTTCACTTTTGTTTATATTGACGTGAAATCTTGTTTGTTACCTTTTTTGTATTTTGATCCAGAGAGGTTTGACTGGAGCAGCTGCAAGTTTCACATCCGTAAATCTAAAGAATCGACAGAACGGGTGGTGATGTATAGGCAGCCAAGCCTCAGATTCCTTCACTGTGAAAGCCTTATTCTCCGGAGCAAAAAAAGAACAGTAAGATAGTTACTGCAACCCTAAAATCTCATATAAAGGAGTAGAGATCTACTTGGATATAAAATTAAAACCTAGGCCAAACCCAACCCAACCACAGCCAGTTCAAACCTGGTCTGAGCCCAGAACTTTGGCTTATAATGTTTTCTATACTTTGCTCCACCCAATCCAACCCAGCCTAAAGGCATTTGCAGAAAAGCATATAAAAACACTTGCTATGTTGCACCTGCATTGCTATTGGTCAAGAACAGAGATATGCGTGGTAATACTAAATAAATCATCCCAACGTGGATGAAGTGCTGAGCTGGGAAAGGCCCAACCCAACCTGAATCTGAATATTCTATCATATTTCCTGTAGGGTCTGAATAGGGTGAATGGGGAGAGAGATGTTTCTGGTAAGAAAATATTTAGAACCAGGAGCCCCTGTTTTAAAAATAAGGGGATCATTCATTCAAGACAGATGGGGCAATTTTTTACTGTCAGAGGGTCATGAGTCTTTGGAACTCTCTTCCTCAAAGTGTGATGGAAACAGAGTTTTTGAATATTATTAAGATGGAGGTAGAGAGATGTGAGAGTATGAAAGGTTACTGATGATAATGTAGATTGAAGATGCAATCAGAGCCACTAAGAGCTTATGATGTGGCAGAGCTGGTTTTAGGGGTTGAGCAAATTTTAGAGGTTGAATTTTTGCTCCCAATTCATATATTCGTATCAAAATACATAACCAACCCTACCCAAACATGTCACATTAAATCAGGTCCTCTCAGAGCTGGGTCTACTAGAGGAAAAAAAAATTACTGATGCAATATAGTGGAGCATCCTTGTCTTTGACCTCCACAGTTATCGAGTTTGGTTTCTCCTGAGAGGGCTGAATGGCTAATGGTCTCACAATACATTTGTGGCATCTGTGAACTATGAGCAGATTATAGTCTCTGGCCTCAATAGTGTAACTGGAAGCTAAACTCTTTTCTCCAGAGATGGCCGGAAGAGTAAAAGCAATAACTTTCCATCAATCAGGCCAGGATGGCTGGGACTAGGAATTATTGCTTGAAATCTTTCCTCAGAATTTGCAAGAAATAAAATATAAGAATTTTTATTGGTACCACCTTTTAAAATGTTTCTCCCTTTGAGCCAATGTCAGATTATCCAGTTGCATCTTGCCTTTACATATTGGAGCTGTCATATAAACATCCAGTGAAACGGTTAAAACGAATAAAAGCTTATACCATTTTAAAGCCTTTATTCTCATGACATAACAGACATGAAGGTGACAGATGAGCTTGGCAAATTAGGGCTATGTAACTACTGTGGAAGATTCAAGATGCGCATTCCTTTAAGTCCCTCTCCAAATATCTCCCGTTGGATGCTTTGTCCATAAAATCAATTTTAGCTATTCCAGAGGAAGAGGAAAATGGAGCCAAGGTAATCACGTAGAGAGAAGGTTGAAATTTCTGAGATAATCTGCCGCCACTCTAGTAGATTTAGCAACAAGTTTGTGTGATTTAAGAGCACAGACGTGTGTGCGAGCAAACCCCATTTTCTCCTTAACAGACTACACACTACATATCTAACACACTATTGCATATCCCTTTTCTGGATGAACTGCAAAATACTACTTAAATGGAATCAAGAGAAAATGGGCACAATTCTCAAATTTCTCTGAAACTCTTCACATCCTCTGTCATGTCCACAGATCCCTTCCCTTTGCCAAATTTTGCATTGTTGTTCAGTGAGCTGGTAATGATTGAGCCAAGATAGCAGAAGAGATCCACATTGCCCGAACTTCATTATTTTCTTATGGCAGATACTGCCTTATGCCACAATCATTGGTAAATTCAGATCACCTTTCACTGTCATAGTACATCATTGCCTTTATTCCCCCATGAAACTCCTTTAATCCAACGGACACCTCATGAACAGTCAATTTTCAGTGGAGCTGCCATTCCTGCTTACCAAGCCAAAGACCATTTGAAGATCAACAAATGCTTAATTGAGAGGCTTCTATTATTCATGGCAAAATTTTATTGTAACAGGAACAGTGTTAAAGAATGGTCAGTCATGGAGTGTCCCTCTGAATTCACATCAGTACTTAGGTGAACTCTTTCAATGTCTTTAGAAGAGCAAAGAACAAGCAATCTGAGTGGTTGCAGTGTCTGAAGATCTGTGACTCTCACTCATAGAAAAGAAAAAGCAAGTTCTCCTAATCTAATTAACTATCAATGGAACATAACATTTCCTGACCTTAACCAGAAACTGATAGAATTTTCCTGTTTTGGGTCAATAATGACTGAAAAACTAACTAATGTTTAGGGATATTTGTAACATGAGTTTGGTATTTTCATTGAGCTACTTCTGTACATTTACAACACCTAAATAGCAACAGCTTTGAGGAAATTCCTGTGTGTTATTTTCCTCCTTGTATTCATTTTGCAGCTCTGTTTGTTTTACAATATGCATGATATCTATTAATCCTGCTGCAGATTAGCTTGGAGTTAAGTGGATCATCTTTTATCAACTAATTTACAAGAGAAAAT
Source organism: Rhina ancylostomus (assembly GCA_030265395.1). Classification (NCBI taxonomy): domain Eukaryota; kingdom Metazoa; phylum Chordata; class Chondrichthyes; order Rhinopristiformes; family Rhinidae; genus Rhina; species Rhina ancylostomus. Next base: position 38,832,761 of record JARFYF010000002.1, read on the forward strand.
TATTCAGATAACATAATCCCAAAGTAAGTGAATTACTTTCAGACTGACCAGCTGCAAAAATCATTGGGCCAAAATGGCATTAAGAAATTAACTAACATTTCCTTTTGCTCAGAATGCAGTGGAAAGGAAAGTGGGCAAACAGAATTAAAAATCTTGCTTGATTCAACTGGATGCTGTAAAAGGAAATGTCAAACTGAACAGCTGTAATAAAACTCCAGATTCCAGCATCTCCAGTCTCTTGTGTCTCTGTCTACTTTAACATATACAGCGATGTCAAAAGTTGCAAATTTTTTTCAACTTTCATTCAAAGCAGCATTCAGTAATGACTAGAATTACAACTTCATTCCAGTACCTTGGACTCAGATGTTCCCATAAGTCACATACACATATCTATGCCCACTTCATATGAAGTGAGCATCTCAATTGAATCATAGTCCAGGGAAACAAATTCATATGCTTGCAGTCAGGTTTCTATTTTTCATAGAACAACTTGAAAGAGCTGCCAAAACATCATCAAGCAAAAATTTCCTTCAGCTGGAAGATAAAATGTCACAGGAGTCACTGCAGCAAAGCTGGACACTGTTGAACCAAATGAGTTTCTCCGAAGCATCCCTCGAATCAGAATATGGATTCACTCCTCTGTAAAAGATTCAGTACATGTAAAGACACAATAAAATTGAGTTTGTAGAATTTAAGATATATAAGAATGTGTCCCATTCCATAAATTATATGCGAATATACTGCAATCTTTTCGGTAAACTCCAAGTGTAACTGTGTTAGGAGTAAATCACTTAGTTTAAAAAAATTGACTGCACATACTCTGAGCAGATTATTCTGGATATGGGTAGTGATCTGCATTTCTGAAGATCTGGGTAAATTTCCAATGATATTTTAACATCTTCCAAACAAAGCAACATCAGGAATATTCTATCTATTTCCTAAAACCAGAGCTCCCTCCTGGACCCATTCTCTTGTGGAGGCTGATAGGTGTCCAACCTGTTGTGCCTACGATTGCCTTATACATGAGGGAGCCTTCTTCTGACCAAAGAGACTTCATTTGTCTCATGATCATTAGCTTCATCCTTCAGCTCTACAACCCAGATGTTTTGATGTGCATCTGACATTTAATAATCACTATTTTACTGGTACACCGTCAGGTCAATATTACTGAAATAAGAAAGAATTAAGTCTAGCTAAAAATACGGAGCTTGAGACGGACTTTGATAACAGTTGATGCAAACAAAGTTTTGTAAATTAACCTGATTTAAATTATTCAAATTGCACCACTTTCAAGTTGCACCACCTTGTTGTGCCACTAGATAGCACAATTCATGACACATTCTGACGACCTGAATTAGAAAGAAAAGCACTATTGTTCCTTATGAATTGGGTTATTAATAGAATCATAACAGAAATTTACAATAAAAATGAATTAGTATGTATAATATTCAAACAAAAATGTTTCTTCCTTTATCAGGATGTGAAGACAGTGACTGAGTTGGAATCAGAGGTAGTTAAAAATTTATATATAATAATCTACAGCTTGTGTTACAGAGTTCTCTGCAGAAAATAATCCATGATTTCTTCTTAACTGACATTCTTTCAAATCTAATTTCCTCTAGTATCCAATATTACTAGTTTAATTCAGAGGACATGAACACTGCCAAGAACAGATTCGTTACTGAACAATCATTCCATCATTCAATAGGTGTATCTACCCACATACTATTTGTAGGTGGGAAATTTTCAGAGTCTGCTCCACATCAAATCAGACTTACTTGTACATTGCAGGGAAATCAGCTAATGACATTTGAGCAGTCACACATCCTGTTCACCCCAATCATCCCACTGCCCTCAGATGATGCTGCCCTTGATTGGAAATATTAATATTTTAGCTTCATTTCTTTTACATGAATGTAGGGAGAAACCCTACAGAACCTTTCCTTGAGAGATTAAATAAATCAGATCTGTGAACTTCAATGCTTTTCAAAAGGAGCAGACTTAACAAGACAAATGGCTAAATTATTCTGAGCTTCATTATGTCCTCAATTAAGGATTGAACATTTAATATTTTACAGCAAATAAAAGAAATAGAAAGTGCTAGGATATTAATAGAACAATCAAAATCTTACATAAGTATATATATTTTACAAGCCATGTAGTTAAACATGTTCCAAATTTTAATGTTACTCAAGTCGTGCCATGGCTTCCTTCATATAGATGGTACTCCATCTTCCTAAAAACATGATTATGTGAGGAACCATTGAGTTTTAGACAACTTGACTAAAAACAATTGAGTTGTCATCTGTAGGTGCACTGGCAATCTTTCCTAAACTGACACCTCACTTAGCACTTAGGATGCATTCACAGGAACAAGTGAACTAATTACATCAGATCTAAAAGCAATCGTAATGTATTATGCTTTCATTGGCTGAGCACCAATGACATAATGTCTAATTGGCCAATTGAATGTAACCAACATACCCACATTAAGCGAGCTGTCTGAATACATTCAGTAAGACGGTAAGCTTCGACAAATTTATTATTTTGTTTTCTGATTTTTTTTGTAGGCAAAAATATTTTTCCCTAGATCAAGACTGCTATCATGCATCAACACACTGGAGGGTACCACTGTATTTACCAGCTTGGAGGCCTTATCATTCTGATGCTATTATCAGCTTTTCCCACAGAGTTTGTACAATTGACAATTTTATCAGAAAAACTCTGTAGTCGAAGTTGATAGTATCAGTGGAATAAGTAAGGTCTCTAAGTAGTAAATGCACTGGTAAACTGCTAAATGCTACCCTGTGATCCATGATAGCACGCTTGATCCCGGGGGAATTTTTTTACCAAATACTTGAAAACAAAAAAACTTTAAAAGCCAGCTAAAATACCATTTAAAGCAGAATACTTAAAGGTAAACAATTAACAGAATAGAACCAGAGAATATAAAATCTCATTAGATTTTTTTAAATTATGTAATTCTTTAGTTTGAGCTTAATCAACTAAGAATTAAGGAGGTAACTTTTCTTTCAGTTACTGAGAAAGAAAGGAAGTTGCAATTATTCCCCAGTTAAGAATCATGCAACATTCTGCACGGTCAGAGTAATGGAAGTTTAAATAAATGCCACCTGGAAATGGGAGAGAATCAACATGTTCATGGCTTGAGAGCAAGTACAGGAACATTGGTAAGGAAAGGAAAGGACAGCAAGCTTTGTTTATATTATTCTAAATGACTTAATTGCAATGTATTAGTGGTATAGTAGCACACTGATCAGCTTGGACCCTGATCTCTGTCTGTGTTGCTCTAATGGAACTAAAAACAACAGTGGAAGTAGAAATGTTCTATCCCACTCCCTCTGGGATAGGTAGGGAAGAAAAAAATCAGACAATTTGGATTTGGTTGCCTCTTTGCTAGAAAATTGCACTGCTCACTTATGAAAAACAATGTCATTTGCAATTATGGAAAATTTGTACTACAGGAGGATTATTTGTGACCGGAGATTTTGAATATTTATAAGACAGAAGTTTTATTTATATGAATATTTATAAGATAGATTCTTGAGAGACAAGGAAGTGAAAGGTTACAGACAGTAGGTAGGAATGTAGAGTTGAGGTTACAATCAGATCAGCCAAGACCTTATGGAATGACAGAGCAGGTTCTAGTAGCTACTTCTGCTTCTAATTCATATGTGAGGTTTCCTTTCCTTCCTGCAAAAAGACATCTGTAAAATTGAAAATTGCAATGACCTGCAATTTGTTTACCTATCATCAAAATTAATGAAATGAGGCCAATATCATGTAATTATCATTGACAAAGAACAAAATGAAACTTCACTGACATAAATACAAAGATTTTGTTAAGGTATTTTTGCAATATTGAATTCTCCTCCAGCTTCATACCCCAAAATTCTTCTAAATCTTTCATCCTAATTTTCACCTGAACTATTACTTTCACAGTTGGGAAAAATCTTGGAAAGTCAAGCAAGCAAAATAAAAACTTAAAATTAAAGAACTTATTCATGTACATTTGAAAAGCTTGCCAAAAACAGTAACCCGTTGAAACTACAGAGTATTAATTCAATGAAGGATCCAATGCAAGGGCATATTCAAGAGTATATCAAACAATTGCCACAAGGTCAATAAAATGATCATCTGATGTGCTGGATATAATTGCATGGATGTATTTTTATGAAAATGATCAAGTATCTTTGTTTTCTAAACTAATTTTAAAGAAATCGGTGAATTCTATTACATCAGCTTCATAATTTTTCAGTGAGAATAGAAACATCCAGTCAGTAGAGTCTTACTGATATCACTAAGTGGCAATCAGATATATAAAAATTACTGTAAACCAAAAACATTAACAAGGGATAAGAAGGCACAGACTGGAGCCATGACTGAATGGAAAAGTACCAGGGAAGAGGTTTTGCTGGGTATAAAAAGGGACTACTCCTTTGTGCAGGGGGAACCTCGCCTTTCGCTGGGGCCATGATCAGTACTAACTGGTTGTGACCCCAGCCTAAGGGACAGACTGACGCTGCAGAAGAGGCTGCCAGACCCCAATGGTTCCCTCCAGCATTGTTTCAAATTAATTGATGTATTCTTTTTCCTTTCTGTCTTTTATTAGGTTTTCTTCTTTCTTTTTGTATTTTATTTATATAATTCTAATAAAGTAGTTTTTATCGTCTTAACACATGTATAGTGCCTCCTTTGTTTGCGAATACCTCTTGCTGCTGAATTAGGAAAGAACAAGGAATGAATTTCAAAGTATTTTGTTATAAACTCTAAGTCCTAGCATTTCTTAACTATTGGAAAACTATCCATAAACTCTACTGCAATAATCCTATGAACATTTAGAAGCATGATTCCAAAAAGCAGCTTTCACTAGTCAAACTAACCACATCTGAAAGAGTATTTCTTATTTCCATGAGGTATATTCTTTTGGAAGAAGATCCAACAATTATAAGCAATCATTGAAAAGCTGGGACGTATTTGAACATGGTGAATACCTTGATACAATCAAAATATAAACCCCACCAAAAAATAAGTATTCAAACCAAATTTATAAATGGAATCAACTATGGATAACCCCTGTGAATTCCAATAATCCTCATTGCAGCTTTCTTTCCTGCCTGCTTTAGAAGATACCAATATAATCAACTAAACACAGGATAAAAGAAGTTCAAAATGTAATTCGAGGATGGCAAGCAAGGCAAGGTAATAAAAGGGAGGTGAACTGTTCAAAGTGCAGGGTTGAGTTCATAATATAGTAAGTCTCAGTCAAGAGGATAATGCAACTTTAAAATAACAGGATTCCCTATTTCTGTGATCAATAATTGTTTGATCTTCCTTTTTCAAGCTGCTTTGTATTTGTCTCTGACAAGAAGTATATTACAAATTTATTGACAAGATTACGGCATGAACCAATGAAATAATTCCATACCCTAATATTATAAAGACCAACCAATGAAAAGTAACAAAATGTACACTTTAATATCTTTTAACAGAGTCAGAGAATAAAAATTTTCTTAAAAGACCAGAATTTATGCTGCAGACAATGAAGCTATCAGTACCCACTGTGAATGGAAGAAAATTGAAAACGACTGCTAGAGTACACATATGAATTATTGAACATAGAAATCCTAAAGTTGCTGTCAATGGGAATTTTCTTCTCTGTGGGTATCCTGGTGTGGTTTTGCACAAGGCATCAATATAGAATCCATCAAATGGCTTGAACTTCTACTTCTAACAAAATTTTTTTCTGCAAAAATCCCTTACTGAAGGTGCCTTCTGGCACTAGAGGAAATCAGTACCATGAATCCCGCTGAGGTTCTGTGGGAAAAATTTCTATTTGCCCATGAGATATTGGTGGAGAGCTGCCTTTTTGAAACATTCTGGTGAAGATACCATTAAGATGCTATTGGGGGGAATTCCAGAAATTAGATAGCTTAGGTGTGAATTGTGAAGAGGTAAACCTGGTGGTAATGACTTCACAGGTGCCCACTTTTCTTGTCCTTCATAGATGAGAGGTTGCAAAGTTGGAAGGTGATGTTGAGGTAGTTTTGGTGAGTTACTGTTGAGCACTTTACATACAGCATACACCGTAGCTATAGTGCAATGATGGTAGATTCAGTGAACATTTAAGGCATTAGATATATTACCAATCAAGGGGGGGATCAAGCTTTTTGATTGTTTCAGGAGCTACACTCATCTGGACAAATAGAGGGCACTCAGTCACACTTCTTGTGCCTAGTATGTGGTGGAAAAGATTTGGGAAGTTAGGAGATGAGTTGTTAGCATTTACATGGCTAGTCCAGTTAAGTTTTTAGTTTACAGTGATCTCTGGGCTGTCAATGATGGGGACTTGGCAATAGTAATGTTGTTGAATGTCAAGGGGTTGATAAACCACAAAGATAATACCTGGTTCAAGAAGAGAGGGGGACAAAAAGTAGGAAACTTCTTGTCAATTAGCCTAACGTTGGAAAGATATTGGAGTCTATAATCAAAGAAGAAGTAACTAGTTATTTTAAAAAGCTTAATATAATCAAACCAAGTCAATGTGATTTTATGTAAGGAGAATTACGTTTGGCAAATTTCATACAATTCTACAAGAATATAGCAAGCAGAGCTGATAGGGGGACCTGTGTGTGCAGTGCATTTGCAGAAAACATTTGACAAGGTGCGACTGAAAAGGCTTGTGCACAAGTGCTCCTGGTGTTGGGGGAAGTACGTTAACAGAGATTGAAGATAGAGGGCAGTGAGTCTGAATAAATAGGCCTTTTCAGACTGGATAGACGTAATTAGTGGAGTACCCAAGGATTGATCCTTGGTCCTCAATTATTTACTATTTGTATTAATGATTGGGACAAGGGACAAAGTGTAATACATCAAAGTTGGCTGATGAGGTGAGAAGGAATGCTGCAATGAGGATGCTGCAACAGGGTTTAAATAGGTTAAGTGCATCAGTAAAAAACTTGGCAAATAGAGTCTAATGTGGGAACATGTAAAGTCATGCACTTTGGTAGGAGGAATCAAAAGGCAGACAATTATTCAAATGGAGAGAGATTGCAATTGAGTAAAATATAGATGTATTGTTACTCTTGTATAAGTCGGTAGTGAAGCTGCACCTGGAGCATTGTGTACGGTTTTGGTCTGCTGCATACGAGCACTGGAGACAGTGCAGATGAGATTCACAAAGCTAATTCCTGGGTTAAAAGAGTTGTCCTATCACAAACCGTACTCTTTGGAGTTTAGAAGAATGAGGAGTGATCTTATTGAAATATATGATACTAAGAGGCCATTTCAAAATAGAGTTTAAAATGTTTTCACTACAAGATAATGGGCAATTATTTAAATAATTTTTTTCTTAGAGGCTAGTGAATCTCTGGAATCCTCTTCTCTGGAGGGATGTGGAGGCTGGATCACTGGAGGTATTTGAAGAAGAGGTCGATAAATTTATGGAAGATCAAGGAATTGAGGACAACAGGGAAACTAGCACAGAAGAGTTAAAGCCTGAGGCAGATGAGCAACCACTATGTTAAATGCTAGGGTTGTGGACTACTCCGGGTCCTATTTTCTTGTACATAGAACACAGAACAGGAACAGGCCCTTTGGCCCACAATGTCTGTGCTGAACATGATGCGGAATTAAACTAAATCTCTCCTGCCTGTACATGATCCATATCCCTCCATTCCCTGCATATTTGTGTCTAATTAACAGCTTCTTAAACACCACTATCATATCTGTTTCCACCACTACTCCTGGCAGCCCATACCTGGCATCTACCACTCTGTTAAAAATCTTGCCCCGCACATCTCCTTTAAACTATCCCTCTCTCACCTTAAATGCATGTCCTCTGCTACTTAACATTTCTACCCTGGGAAAAAGATTCTGAACTGTCTACCCTATCTATGCTTCTCATAATTTTATAAACTTCTGTCAGGTCTCCCTTCAGTCTCCAACAGTCCAGAGAAAACAACCCAAGTTTGTCCAACCTCTCCTTATAGTTTATACCCTCTAATTCATGCAGCATCCTGGTAAATCTCGCCTGCACCCTTTCCAAAGCTTCCACATCCTCCCTCTAATGGGGTAACCAGAACTGCACAAGTGTGGTCTAACCAAAGTTTTATGCAGCCGCAACAACACGACTTCCTTAATCTTATACTTGATGCCCCGACCAATAAAGTATTCTTGAGTGACAGGGATTGCTTTTTCTGATAAGGTAATGTTTGATTAGTCACTTATATCTGGCCTTGAGCACTCTTAAAATGAATAGTGAGTTACTTAAATGCTGCCAGCAGATAATTTTTGTTCATGATTGATATTTGGAAATAAAGATCCTGTTAAACTTGTAAAATATTAATTCTGGTTTTCAATAAATCAAACTCAGAAGGTTGTTTTCTCTTTTCCACTTTTATGATAAATTATTTTAGTAATTTGTTGCATATAAGAAATAGTGTTCTATTACTCCATGTATTTTTTAATAAATTCCATCTAAGTTGTTGCAGTGGCCATTTACTTTCAGTGAAGGGTCCACACAGATCTATAGGGTGAAGAAGCAAGGGACAGACAGTATTGGAAAAGGAGATATCAGGTGACATTTTCTTTACTTTTAGCCATGAACTTCTCTGGATAGTATTCAGTTTGAGATCTAAACCTATATTAACAGTTCCCTCACAGGCACAAAAAAAAAATGCTGGTTTTCTTCTCCACAATATTCAGAATAAAAACCTATGGTGCCGGTCATCACCATTTCTGCAAAATCTAAGAACCAAGGTTCAAGGATATTTCTAGAAAAACACTATGATGCTGGAGGAATTCAGCAGGCCAACTGGCCATCTGAGTTCCTCCAGCATCATAGTATTTTTCATCTAGATTCCAGCATCTGCAGTCCTTTATGGATATCCCTTGACAGATAATTACAGGGAAGAAAGCACAGAGGTCATCCCTACACTGACATAGCCAAGCAGGTACCTATGTTGTTGGTGGAAACAACCAATCTCATATTACAGACAAGTAAAACATCCACAGAAAAAGAATATGGAAATGCCATTTTCAATTAATTCAATTATAAACTTGCAGTCATTTGCTCTTGTAAAATGCTTTAGAAACATTAAGGATACTGAAGTATTGAACTCCATTTACATGAGGAGTCAGGTAACTCTGCATGTTCCTCATAAGTCAGGCATGGCTTTAAATGGGAGCCAAGTTATGATGTTTGAAATGTACCAACGATGCCAGGTCATACCATGATACAGGTGATGATAGTTCATTAACTGCTGCAAAATTTAAAATGTTCAACGTACTAATAATGGTACTGTCAAATGAATGAAACATGACGCAGAATTAATTCTATTTTATTGTATCCAAAAATGGTTTCAAATTTGAAACATTTCATTTCTACTTCAGAATGCAGCTATATTTTTAGAGACACAAGCAATTACAGATGTTGGAAACTGGAGCAACAATCGGGTGGAGGAACTCAGCAGGTGGGGCAGCATCTGTGTAGATCATACCATTAGACATAGGAGCAGAATTAGACCATTCGGCCCATCGAGTCTGCTCTGCCATTCAATCATGGCTGATTTATTTTTCACTCTCAACCCATCCTCCTGCCTTCTCCCCATAACCTTTGACTCCCTTGCTAATCAAGAACCTATCAACCTCCGCTTTAAATATACCCATTGACTTGGCCTCCACAGCCGTCTGTGGCAATCAATTCCAAAGATTCACCACCCTCTGGCTAAAGAAATTCCTCCTCATCTCTGTTCTAAAGGGATGTCCTTCTATTCTG
>JARFYF010000002.1:38968895-38996237 GCA_030265395.1 Rhina ancylostomus
TCTGTAGCTGTGACACTTTACTCTGTACTGTTATTATTTTTACCTGTACTACATCAATGCACTCTGTACTAACTCAATGTATCTGCACTGTGTAATGGATTGACCTGTATGATCGGTATGCAAGACAAGTTTTTCACTGTACCTCAGTACAAGCGACAATAATAAACCAATACCAATACCAGAAGACACAACTCTCATTTTCATCATCCACTTTAATGATACATGTGATGAGAAATTGGGTCTTAGTTCAGATCATGAGGAACACCACTTTCACATCCCATCCATCAGAAAATGAACCTTTCATCCTACTCTCTCCCTCCTGGGTGCTAATTAATTTATCGCCAAGCTTCCACAGATTGGAAATAACTTTATTCCTTATTTTGAGAATTTTCTATTTTTTATAACAGATTTCCAGCATGGGATTATTTATTATTAAACTTATTGTCTAAAAGATCCCAAAAGATCCAACTTCATCTGACTATGATAATCTTCTGCCAAATATGATAGCATTTGCAAACCTTGTAAAACTATTATTTTTTGCAGCTTACAAATCTACTACAGAATGAAACTAAATTCTGTGTGATCTATTTTCTACAAACATCTTTAATGTATTAAAATCCACAGGATCATTCTCAAACCAAACCTGAGATCTCTCGCCTACCTTGCTCAGGATACAGAACTCAGCAACAGCAAGATGAAGGAGAGATGGGAAAACAGGAAGACCATCTCTTTTTTATCTTGTTTTTATCTTTTTTTTTGTTGTGCCATCACAGGAGATGTGAAAGAGCATTATTTATTTATTAATTAAATCCCGATTCTTAACCACACAAAATATTTCACCAGGAATTTAGGTTTGAGGGTCTTTCAAACCTAATTCTCAGAAATATTCATCAGAGGTAAAAAAAAATCATCACTGTTTACTTCAGGGTGCTGTAGATTTGCTACACAGTCACCATGGGTAAAAATGAACCTAATTATTTGACTCTTAAAATAAGTTGAATGCGAGTTCAGCACATGTGGTTGGATGGATAGGTTACTGATTTATTTTAATGTTTTTTTTATATGGTTTTGTTTAACAGATTGGGAACAATTGCTTTCTCACTCTGGGAATCCCTTTATGGATTCTGATGGTTTATTGCTTGTGATGCAAACTGGATTGCTGTTTTAACTAAGTGTGCCTTTTATTGGCCTCAGTTCAGTTAATTTCAGGCTATTGTGGTTCTTTTTCAATATCATGTTATTTTTCCTGAGACTACTGAGAGTCAGTTTCAATAAAAAAACTTACATCTTAGTCATCAACCTGCCTTTTTACTTTCAAGCATTGGTGTTATGTGCCTTGTAGTTTCAACTTTTTCTATTTTGATTCAAATTTCCAACCACATCTAATTGGCTTTGCTTTCATTCATTCAGTATCATTTGAATATGATGTCTTTTAAATAAAATGAAACTAGGTAGAGGCTATGTAGAGATATACAGGCTGTATGAACTTGTTCAAATCTAGCGAATGAAGTGAAAGGACTAGAGGATTCTCAATTAGAACAGCTGCACAATCTGCTCAGACAACTCCTGTGTTTCAGTTCTGAGTGTTCTTCAGACAAAATAAAGTGGACTTCTCATGCATGATGTGCCACACCTCCATTATCCTAACCAGTCATATATTTTACTGTCTTACTTAATTTTATTTAAATTCAAACATATGTGAAAACTGAAGTAGGACTGAGAAAACCATTTGATCATTGCCTGTACTGTTTCTCCTGCTTGGGTTACTTCATCCACCTCAATCTATAAGGATTAATAACATCACCAGTCTACTCCTTTGACAAAGGTTTCTCCATCATGAATAACTTCAGTTCATTTCCTCTATGATGGCATAAACACAGCTGAAACTAAAATGTTAAACGTCAGCTAAAAAGGACAGCTCTTCCAAAAAACATAACAATTCTACACCTATTTGATATTTAATAGGGACAGTGCTGATTCGGAAGACCTGCAGTGAGGAGTGTCACCTGCCTGGCACCAGTTTTAAGTGCTGAACTCCAATTCAGAAAACTCCCTTCTGAATATTGTCAATGCAGGCCTCGTATTTATCACAATGGCTTGCTTATTCATGAGTAGTTCCTGCCAGCAACAGACTGTGAAATTGGATGTTGTGGAAGTCTAAATACACATTGCACTGTAAAATCCCATGCATTAGTATGCCATACATAATTATGCAAACCTTGTTAATGACTTCGTAAATACCCACTCAGTACACCGATTGACTTTCTAGTAAAATTCTATCACTTAGTGCACCTGAACATTACATTAAGCAACAAAATCTTTAGGTCTTTGTATCTAACTGTTATATTTTAGTGGTCTGTGTACACGAACTCTTAAATCACTTTGCAGACATTTTACCTTTGAATGTCTACTTGGCACTTTCTTTATTTGTTCAGAATGGATGGCTTCACATTAGTTTGTACTGAAATCCATCTGCCCCAGTTGCCCACTCACTTAATCTAACAATGATTCTATTCGTGTTTCCATTAATGTGACTATGCCAAACATGAATAAATGGCCTCCTATTTTATTACCTAAATTATTGGTAAATATAATGAAAAGTTTGGGTGCAGTCCTGATCTATATGGGGCATCACTTGTCACTTCCCAATTCAAGTACTTTCTCATTGCCTCTTTTCTTTATAATCATCTAACCAGGTCATAAATTGTCATCAGTTTCATGAGTTGCCAGTTAAATAAACTGTCTGTCTGATAAAACCTTGGTGAACGCCAACTAAAAGTCAAAAATAACCACATTCTCAGACATTTTCCTGTCTGCTACCTTACTTGCTTCCTCAAAACATTAGGTTACTTGGTCTTGACCCAATTTTTACAAATCCTTGAAGGCCCTCCCTAATCAACTCAAATCCATCTAACTGCTTAGGTGCTCTGGCTCTAAATGTAGATTCTAAAGCTTCCCCATAACAGATTTCCTAATAATTTATTAATGTTTTTCATTGTTTAATTGATCTCTAGTAGTTTTGGAACATTACTGAAGACCAAAAGTATTTAGAAGCATTCAAAGTCCTTGACAGATTTGACAGCCAGCAAAGGTGTAGGTCAACCAATTGTCAAAGTTACCCAGCCAGTTTGTGAATGAGGCTTGATCCAGCACAGTCACATGATGACAACAGGCCACCCAAGATGCTTCCACCATGCAAAGCCTTAGCAGTGTGGATTGAAAATTGCTGCAAGCTCATCATTCTCTGTGCTTTCTCTCTTGTACTGTGCCAAAATAAGGGAGTTCTATTGTCAATCTTCTCATCTGTAGTGACTGTCTTGAATGAAAAAAAGCTTTATAAGATTACAGAATAGACATTCTTCCTCTGATATATCTGCTAAATGAGTGAGGTAGTAATGTACCTGCGTTGAACTCTGGATTGGAACCAAATTCAGAAGTAGCATTCTATGCCCTAACATTATTGCATCACACATACATCAGAGGGAGAATTTTTATTCTAAATATGGCTCAGGCAATTGCAATTTACTTATCCATTTCTTTTAAAATGCTGGGTGAAACTCATACAGATAGAGACATTTGTCAGTCTTTAGTCCTTCCATTTCTTTCTAATTTTGTAATTAACGTTGGTTAGTTCCAGTTCTGAATTCATGATTAATTCTCTGGAAAATCATGGTATTGAGCTGTAAAGGGCACATTCTATGCTAATTGCACAAAGCACAACAAAACAATTTGATCACCTCTTCATCATTACGAACTTTGCCCATGTCTAAACTATCATTACCATACACAAACCTTCAAAAACATTCTGGGATTTATAACAGTTAATTATACCATTAAAAATGTTTTAAAATTATTAACCCTTTTATAAGACAAGAATATTAAACACCTATAGTATAAAGTTCTTAAATCAATTAAAATGTTTGTGTTAATTCAATTAATTAATTAAAAAATTCTCTTTCTTTGTGTACCTATTCCTATCCACTGAAGTGATGGAATCCCTGAACATACACCAGATCTAACCTGAGTCATGTCCAGTGGTTAGATATCCTAGCGTAACTGCTAGGAAACTGTAGGATATTGGAACTCCATCATTGGACTACATGAGAAGACCGACATTGAAGTACAGTTGAAAAACTGCCAGCAAGCACATCTCTGGAAGTTTGTGACTTGCATAGTCACACGAGTCTCAAACTTCCTGGAGAGCATGGAAAATACAAGGAACCTGTAGCTCGTGGTGTTCCCATGCCACTGCTGCCTTGTTCTTTTAGTGAAAGAGATCATGGTTTTGGGAGGTGCTGTAGGAGGAATCTCAGAAACGAACTGTAGTGTTTTCTGTAGATGGTACACACAGCAACCATACATTGGTATAATGAAACAACAATGGTTTGAGTGTGGATGGGCTACAATTAACTTTGTCAAACTTCTTGAGAAATTTTGAAGCTTAACTTATTAGGGCAAGTGGAGAAGATTCCATCACATTAGTAGAAAGTGGAAAAATTCAGGGTGTCGTAAGATGAGACATGCACTGCAGAATACCCAGCCACTAACCAGCTATTGTCACCACAGTATTTATGTGGTTTTGGACTTAACACTAACCCCAGGATTTTGATGGTGGGAAATTCAGTGACAATGTTCCTATAGAATGTCAAGGGTGGGTGGTTAGACTCTCTTTTATTGGAGATGGTCATTGCCTTATAATATGATTATTCCCTGCCATTTTTCAGCCTGTGCTCTATAATCTGAGGAGTAGCAAGTGGAATTTCAATTTTCACCTAATTAAATAAAAGGGGGAATTTTTACTACATTTATGGCAAGGATTGAAGGGTGTACTTTCATATTGATAACAATGCCAAAATATTATGCAACTTTTAGGGAGTCAAGTGGAGAACTAATGTGGTATAATGGCTGATAGTTTGAAGTTAGACATGCAAACTGAATGGGGGTGTCCTGCAAAGCAGCGACTTTATCAGTGTTTGATCTCTACAATGTAGAGGAGGTGCATTGTGACCTGTGGATAGTATTTTGTGAAAGAATTAGGGAGGTATTAAAGAACATGTGTTAGAGAATAGGTTATAGGGAAATAAGTGGGGGAATGGGATTGCTCTGAAAACCAGCATGACTGAAAAGGCTGACGGCCTCCTATTTCATAAGAAAATGTATTACGAATATGCAATAGAAGTACTTAAAAACTCTTTGGCAGTATGCTACATTAATGTTTTGTTAGCAGTACTTGCTCACTAAAGTGATTTTGCAAACTGACAATTAAATGGTTAAGAATATAAGAATTTTAGAGAACAGGGAAAAGTTATTATACCCAACAAATCAATCCCTTTCAGAGTAATGGGAAAGGCAGGTTGCATTACTTAATTGGAATAAGACAATGCTGATGTAGTGCCCTAGTTTAAAATGAATAAAACCGAAAATGAAACGCAAAACAAAATCACTTTCTGATGTTAATAGTGGATAACAGGAGACAACTGCATTCCAGTGAATGCTCCCTGTGGTTTTAACATTCTTTTTATACTGGGGCACCCAAACACGAATCTAACTGAGGCCACGTATGCCTTGTACAAATTTATCACTATTTTCTTAACCATTTTACTATATGCTCCTGTTTACAAAGTTCAAAATTCTATGGACTTTCTTTATCCATTTGCATTCATGTGCGTAAGAAATTTTGAGAGAGAACTTGGGCCCACCCTGCCCAATTATGTTCAGACAATCATGTTAGGGAGACTAATTTCAAGAATCTTTAATCTGTCACATGAAAACTGTCCAAAAGTACATCAGCTTTTTGGAATTGCTTGTTTGAAACTGAGGTGAGGGGTAATTTCTTCCTTCAATGGCTCATAAATCTTTGGAAGTGCTGCTCAAGGGAGCAGTGAAGGCTGAGTCACTGAACATATTCAAGGCTGAAATAGACAGATTTTTGGACTATAATAGAATCAAGGGTTACAAAGAACAGGCAGGAAAGAAGAGCCAAGGCCAAGATTCAATCAGGTATGATCCCATTGATTGGTGGAGCAGGCTCAAGGGGCTGTATGTCCTTCTCCTGTTCCTATTTCTTACATTCTCATGTTTTAAACTGGAAACCAGTTATGTCAAACTATCTGAGGCATTTGCTACCTGGACTATTAGAACATAACTGTCCACTTCAAATCTGCTATCAACAGGCCAGACATTGTTCATACATGTTGCACTTATTTGTTCCAGGATCTATGTACAGAATTACCACATGTTAAAATGATAAAGTAATAGTTACCAGTTTTTACTGCTTAATTTCTATGGTCTTATGGAATAAGTGATCTTTCTCATTAAACAAACTCACTTTGGGCCACTGATAGCCTAAATTCAACCATCTCTGGTTTCCTTCCAAAGAAGTACTTTTTTGCAGTAAATCTGTGACTGCAAGATTTATTAGGACATACATCTGACACTAGCAGCTCAATAGTTTTGTGCAGGTGATGCATGAAACCAGATTTCCAACTTGCCTTGCAGCCAGCACCTTTGATTGTGGATTCGCTTTGTGACAATTGATGTTGGTTTCCAGTGCTACTCTAATTTCTCATTCCTTATATTTGAAGTCTGTTCACGCACACTGTCTAGCATTATTTATATCTTCCAGCTTGTTATTTCTATTTCCAAACCAGTCTCACACTTCATCCTTTTCCTTTCTTCCTATTCCATTAACCTGTTTTTCTGTTTCCTTTTCCATATTTCTTGATATTTTGCAAAATTCCTCAAAACTCACCATCAAATGTTCAGATTGCGTTTCCTATACCCAAACACAAATTACTTCTATATACTAAGAACAAAAGTGACTCAGCACTGACCACAGCTATAGGTCAGTTTTGATTCTTATTTAATCTCAGAAACTTCCATTCACTTAAATGCTTTATTATTTGCCATCAAACCACTTCCTGTCCAAATTATAACAGTTACTTAAGCTATATGTCTTGATTTTTCTAAGAAGCCTCTTTGAAACATTTTGAGGTAAAAGCTTCTCCATTCCTTGTGTTAAATGTGCATATTGTGATAGCAGCTGCATACTTCTAATTGGTTGGAACTAAAGTCAACCCCTTGAATGAAATTATCTGTAGTTGGCTCCTTTATCATGCACATTTCTTAAACAAAAGTGCCTCATCATCTCTTTTCCCATCCAATTGCACTGGAGTATTGATAACTTGTGACTAACAACTCTGCCATTTCCTCACTGACACTTCAGCAGTACTTTATGAGGGCACGGTAGTGTAGTGGTTAGCGTGATGCTATTACAGTGCCAGCGATCGGGGTTCGATTCCCGTCACTGTCTGCAAGGAGTTTTTATGTTCTCCTGTATCTGCATGGGTTTCCTCCGGATGGTCCAGTTTCCTCCCACATTCCAGACGTACAGGTAGGTTAACATGGGTTTAAAATAGGCGGAGCGGACTTGTTGGGCCAAAAAGGCCTGTTACTACGCTGTAAATAAAAAATTTAAAACTTAACCAACTTGTGATTTATAAATCCTGCACATTATTTTCTTGGACAACTATGTTCTCAGTACACTGCTCTTTTGCAAAACCTAATCCAAAATAATGCACCACATTCCTAATCTCTAAAATTAGATCTCCAATTCACATTCAGTCCTTTTTTTTCCTTATAGAATAATTAAAGGTGGAGGGCAGTCCTATGAGACAGCTTCTTGGCTGGATTTTCTGTCCCGTTCCAGGATCCTGGACAATTTTTTCCCCGTGTAGAGAACTTATTGTAATTAGGAGGAGAGGGTATCTTGCATTGATGTGTTCTTCTGTTATGCCTGGTGCATGTGCTTTCTTGGCATGGGTGACCATAATTTTGCCAACTTTACAAAGTTCATATTTCATTAAATAGATGTCTAGAACATCCAATACAAGAGTGCTCGGAGACAGTCCTGAAGCAGGGTTTCGACCCAAAACATTGACAATTCCTTACCCACCACAGATACTGCTAACCCGCTGAGCTCCTGCAGCACATTGTTTGTTGCATAAGAGTGCTTGCGTTTAAGTTCATCTTCAGTAGCTTTTTTTAAAATGTGTAATTTAGTAGCAGCTGCACGGTGCACTCTGCATTTGAAACTTAGTCCCATTAAAGGCAATAGACCTGAATTTTGAAAGCTGAGTATAATCTGCAACTGCTACTTTAATGCTTATTTAAAACATAACTGAGGACAAATTTTGACTATTCTGGTAATTGACATAAGTGTCAAGAATGAATGAAATAGTCAAATTATCGATTGAATGGAAATAATTTGTTTCTTACTGTTATGGAGTTTTCATTGGCTGAGGGTAGTTAACTCCTGACTTGGAATGATAATTATAAGTAATAAGCAAAGCATTAGGCCAGTCAAGTTGGGCACAGAAATGGTCTTATTTCTTTATACCCCCCACCCCCCCATTGCTTCCATCAGTGACGGACTGTAGCATCCAAGTCATTCAATTAATTGTGAGTTTGAGTTTTTTATAGATTCACGAGTTCGGAACAAGGGTGGATTTACATGGAAGTGGAAGTTACTGTGAAATTAATTCACATTGACGGTATTCTTTATCTTAATAGCATTCCTGCTGGACAATCGGCTTGACTTTGGGACTCTGCCAGACAGGGGTGTTGCAGAAGACATTGAATCCTTGCTGCTGAAGTAGAGATTACAATGTGGGCATTGTAGGTGAGTGAAAGTGGAGGGTGATAACGGAGGGTAGAGGAAGATTGGCAACAAAATGACAATATTAGGACTTAGAGAAGCTGCAGCAATAATTGCGGGAGGGAAGTGGCAAGGGGTGATCAGTGATTACAATAGGTAATGCAATGTTAAAGACATTAGTCTGGGGAACCAAGACAAAATGGCCTACCAGTAGTCTTGGATAAACACTTATCTTTTCCATGCAAGAATTCCAACCTCCCTTTAGCTTCCAGAATCTCAAGGTTTGGGAATCTCACTTTGGCAAGTGCTAAGGTGGCAGGGAGATTCTGAAGCTTACAAACTTAGTAAAATACTTAAGTGATATGCCTCTTGGGAATTGATTGGTTGGCTGCACCCAGCCTAACTTCATTGAAAGTAGAAATGAGTGAGTATAACACAGGTTGGGGATCAGATTTTGGGTTTTGAAAATTGATCCAAAGCCACCTGTTTTGGTAGGGTTAATATTCGCCCTATGGAACTTCACTGCACTGTTAATGCCCACAAAGTCTGCACAGGCTATCAATTAGTCTCATTTCCCAGGCCTTCCCTTATACCAAGGCTTTGCACAGATGTGACACGTTCCCAGTAAACTGTTAATTTCTGAATATGTCGATTTATTCAAGAATTTATTTTTGAGTTAGCAGTTCGGGAGTTCCAACATTTTCACCCGCTTGCCTGTAAGGAGTTATAAACTCAAAATTCTTCAGTGAGGTTATAATTTCCCATTCAGTTCTGTTATAGTCACCAAGGACCAACTCACAGCAGCTAGCACTGAGTTGATTTGTGATTCATGAAGTAATGACTCATTTCTAAGATTTGAGCCAGATGCAACAAGTTTTCCCTCACTGAAAGATATTGCTTGGAAGGGATAAACAACAAATTGCATGCCAAAAGTAACATGAACGTAGAGTATTTTTGTGATACACTAAATGTCTAAATAACATTACTTTCGATTTGTATAAATGCCCAGGCTGAATTTTAGAATCTAAAAATTGCTGGGCTTGAAGTGGGTCAGACTAAAATTTTTAAACCCTTAATCTGGTCCTCAACTCACCCATTTCTTGCTTTTGGACTAGATGTACATAGTGAGCAACTCCCAGAAGCTGAGTTATTTAAAATTTAATTTTAAGCTAAATACCTTGTACTCTGGTCTCTCCAAATTCCATCCATCACATCTCAACCCATGTAATGGGCCAAAGGATTGGCATACTCATTTCCTCTCCAATTTGAGGTCGGGTTGAACAGATCCCTTCAACCATCATGCCACCCCCAGCTTCACTGCCAATCAAAGATTAGAATCCCTGGATCAAACACCTCCATCACACCAACACAGACCTGAACCTGCAGTTAGCTCCTGAATGCTCCCCATCTGACTACGTCTGCTAATCAAGCTATGAAGTTTAAATTCCACAATTTATTAGAAAACTCAGGTTTCCGTGTTTCTGGCCCAAAACTCCACTGCCTCTGTCTAACTCCCATCAATGCCAAACTTTCAATGAACATATATGCATACTGTAACTTTAAAACAAAGGTATTATTTTTGCACATAATGTATACACTTCAGCTTAACAAAATCATTAAAATAATGCTTTCTTCTTCTGTAACTTCATTGAGAAAATTGAGTTAAGAGTAAAAGGCAAAGTCTTTGATTTGCTTTTATTGTCCTTTCATTATCTTTCATTATCAGACAACTGGATTAAGAACAGAAGTTATTTTTCTTTAAAATCATTGATTTTGATCAAAGCAGAACAGTAATAGTAGAGAACAAACAGGATAAAATGGAAATGTATCTTGGATCAAAAAAAAAATTAATTTAACATTTGAAACAGATACCAAAAATCATCTGTGACATCTTAAAGTAGATGACAGTTTTTAGAATTTTACCATAAAATCTGTCCAACTCAATTTCTGGGCATATTTTTGTCTTCTTGAAAGTTTCCTTCATTGCAGTGTTATTTTCACTTGGCAATGGTACTATTGCTAAAAGCATGGGATACTCAGCCAAATAAATAGACTATCAGCTTGCTCCCTTGTGTAATACTGGTGTCATGGATTGGTCACCCATTATGGAAAGTGTGTAATTTTCATTTCTGTTTATTTTCACCCAGGGCAAATTGGAGACACTTTCCATGAATTGATTGAGGTTATCAGAGACAGAGAGTGGAGAGGAAGATGTCTAATGTGATGCAGAATCAGAGAGTCATACAGCACAGCTTCAGCCCAATTGGTCTATACTGACCGAGTCCCATCTAAACTCGTCTCATTTGTCTGCATTTGGCCCATATCTCTCTTATTCCTTTCCTATCCATATATCTGTCCAAGTACCTTTTTAATGTCGTTATTGTATCTCCCTCAACCACTTCCTCTGGCAGTTCATTCCACATAGTGACCAGCCTCTGGGTGAAAAAGTTACCCTCATAGTTCCTATTGTTCAGGATTATTCTGGAGTTATGAAATTATGGATAGCAGATATTAATTAAAATGAGAACCAGTCTTCAGGAAATAAAACTTTTTTAAAAATTTAAAAATTAAAAATTAATAAAAACATAAAACAGGAAATAAGGCCACTGAAGTTAATTATTGGGTGTGGGACATTCTGATTCTCTACCACTGAAACAATGCAGGGGAAGACAATAGAGGAATGTTCATCTTAATTGGTGCTCATTGAACACTGAATGAGATCAGGGAAGGCAGTAAGTGGCCGTCTCCTGGATTAACACAAAGACTCTTATGACTTGCTGAGTCACCAGAGAGAGACACTGAAGCTGGGGATATAGAAGTCTTTATTCAACACAGCAGATCTTCTGGAGAGAATCTAGTTCTCTCCTCACACAATGTTTTATACTTTTTAAACACAAAGACAACAATAAACATTGAAACTACAGTTTCAATGGCTATAATCACATTCTGAGCAAAATATTGTTCATTCATCAATGACCATACCCTTTCCTGGGTTTTGTTGGAGGGACACTACTGGTGAAGCAGCTGAAGATGGTTAGGCCTAGGACACGATCCCTGAGGAGCTAATGAAATGTCCTAGGATGTTAATTTCCAACAACTATATCAATCATTCTTTCTGAAAGGCATGACTCAATTCTTCCAAAACTCTAGTGAGTACAGGCCAAGTTGACCTTATCTCTCCTTAAACAATAGACTGGTCTTCCAAGAAATGAGGCTGGTGAAGTTTCACTGCACTCCCTCTATGGTAAGTATCTGCTTTCTGAGATAAGGAGACTAAAACTGCGCACAATATCCCAGATGTAGTCACACCAAAGCTCTACATAACTGTAGCAGGACATCCTTCTGTTGCACTACTGTTTTCCTACCCATTGGACACCTATCCCTTCTCTCTAGAGTCCTCTTCCCACTTGGCAGTGCAGCACCATGATCAGTGGAAGTGGAAGAGGAAGCCCCTGGCAATTTGAGGATGAGGAGGTTCTCTTCCAGTGCAATTGAAAAGTTGCTAGTTCGGCAACTGTCCAAAGACTTCAGTGACTCACATGCCTTCTAACCTGAAACCACAGTAAGTACAAGCAATTACAAAAACAACCGCCTGTGGTTGGGTCAGATGATCCGTCCCTTTAACATTTTCTGCAAAGTCAAAGTGCAGGACATCCTGCAGAGTTTGTTTTCCTGCCAGTTCAAACTGTGAATAGGAGCAGAGTCAATGTCAGTATAGCTGGCACCAACTTCATTACCCTACTCCTTCACTAAATGATTTTATCTCCAATAAAAATAAGTGAAGAATTGTAAACCTCTTTTTTTGGTTTCTGTGTCAATTATCAGTTACAAGAACAGAGTTACAACAAAGGTTCCACTTCTGATGGAGTTCAGTGGTGAAGCAATATGTGCTTTCATAGATGGACTATGCTACCTTGACAATTTATCTCACTTTGAAGTAAAGCTGCTTTATTTACATTAAAAGAGTCATAGGGAAGGTTATGAAGAGTTTTGTACATACAGTGGATTCTCCAACGTTTTTAAAATGAGTCTTTAAACTCTAATATTTTTTCATCATACTATTTTAAGGACTGTAATTCTATTATCAGTTTGCTTCAAAGCAGATTCCCAGCCTCTTTTCTATGTTGCACTGTCACCTTCTCTTTGATCTGCATCCACAACTATTTTATGTCAAAATTAAAGTGGTATTCTAATGGCAGCCATATCGAGCACTCTCATAAATGACAGCTTTGAGGTGATTATGAAACATACAGCGCCATATATTTTATACTAGTTGTGTACTATAAACCATTACCTTTATCTTTTTAAAAGTTATTAATTTCATCTTATGTTTAAAAATAGAATCTTTCCTGACCTTCACTCAGTTTCCATTTATGTGTATTTTTTAGTGTATTATAAATAATTCAGAAGCTGCCTTTTCATTACATTGAGGTATCTCATGTTCCCTCAAAAAGTTGGGGAAAACCAGTTTTTTTTGGCTGAGTTAATTAATTGAGATTTTAACAATAATATAGTGCCTACCTCAAGAAAGGGCAATTATCAGGTGAAGATAAGATATATTACCTGCAACAATGATAATTCCAATGCAAACGAGGAAAACGAGTAGATATAGGACAGCTATCGCACATTTGATGCCTCCCATTGAGCTCCAATGGTTGCAAAAATTGCTTGGTACCCTTCGTCTCCCAGTTGGCCCTAAGAAAAATAAAACATATAGTTAGACGTTTTTTTTCTCTCTTCCCACACTGTAAGCATTCTTAAAAATATTACACGAATCCTGGTAGCAGTGTTAATGTGTTTATGCATTAAAGTCTATTTTCAACGTCACTATAAACTAGCCATCAATAAGAAGCAACGTTCTGAGTGAAGAAGTTTCTTCTGAATTTGGTCTTAAGAGTATGAATGATTAAATTATGGTTATTATTCCAAATGATATCAATGGTTTAGTATTGCGAGTTTCTGTAAAAGAAGTTGATTACTTAATAAGCAAAAACACCCTCTTCACATAACCATGTGGCTTTTATCGTCCAGACTTTGGTGCTTCTGCATTGCAGCATGGACGTCAGGAATGGGCTGGAGATCATCTGAAATTTCACTCCACTGCTGGATTCATCATTGTCCAGAGGTGGAATTCAAACAACTGTACTGAGGGATAACCTTTGCATCTGGCCCCTCAAGTTTACTCCAACCATAGCCAAGTGTGAAGGGCTGCCCCAGTATAAGGAGGATTAATGTGAGGCAAGGGCTGGACTGTGCTCAATTCAGCCCAATATTACAATGTTTGGTACTCATTTTACAATAT
This sequence comes from Rhina ancylostomus, assembly GCA_030265395.1. Lineage (NCBI taxonomy): Eukaryota > Metazoa > Chordata > Chondrichthyes > Rhinopristiformes > Rhinidae > Rhina > Rhina ancylostomus. The sequence continues at coordinate 38,982,854 of JARFYF010000002.1, forward strand.
TTTATCCTTCTAGTATTCTATTGTGTATATTTGGTGTATACTGCTGCCATAACAAACAGCAAAATTTCTTTCTTTGTTCTATAGATATAGTATATAGTACAACAGTCTAGCTGTTAATGAATGACACACTTCGAACTTTGTGTAAACAGGTTTTCTAAGTCATCAGATAAAACTGTCAGCTTGAACACTGCAGTATCAAAACAAAGCAAGGTTCCTACAGTGTGCTTTATATAGACCATGACATTATAAACAAATGTAATCTTTTTCACTTCCTGAACTTTAAATTTAACATTACATTAAAGTGTTTACATTTTACATAAATTCCATTTGTTGGGTTGGCATATCACTTAAAAGTGAATTCACGTCAGAATTTTTACCAGGGACTTGATGTTATCAGGCTTAGTGACAATGATAAATCTCCACAGATGGTAACCATGAAGCTGTTCCATCAACTTTTCATATCCGCAATACCCTGCTGACAGCTGTCAAAGGCCCTGAATGTTAAGCAGGAAACATCAGCAAAACCAGTCAATGTCCTGTCTGTGAGTACTGAATAGAAGCAACTCCTAAAGTTTCTTTCTCACTGATTGGCAACTACAACTCAGCAGGACTGCCTGAATGTTGTGAGATTATTAACAGAGGGATTATTAACAGCCCGGATTATCACCTGAGCTCTATGGCTCACTGTGATGGAATGCATCTTCTCTAACTTGCAATTCTCAGTGGCAAACACCACTAAATCAAGCAGGGCAATTCTCATTCAGCACTGCTGATATTACAGTATTGTGACCTGAAGTTCAAGTCAGAAGGTAAGGACTTCTATTTCACTGTCACAGCTAAATTTTTCACTGTTACCTTCTTACTCTTACTACAGCCACAGATAAAGATTGCAAACACAATAAGGTCTATGCAACCAGCAAGATTATTATGAATATACTAATGGCAGCATGAAGGAGCACTTTGGGTAGCTCAGTAAATTATGGAGCAGCTTACAATACACCCCTTCCCAATCAAGTCAGCGTTACCTCTGTACGTGCTGGTGATGGCACAATTTTTCCATGAAAACATCTGCCTATCGGGAAGAAAGCTATCTGGGGATAAGTCCAGAGAAGGTTGCAAACATTTATTCATGAGGACGTAGCTTCATGCTGCCAAGAAAACATATTCAGGCTTGTTTCCAAGCTATTTTGAACTATGTACTTGAACCATCACGGAGAACAAGATTTCTGTCCATAAACAACAATCCTTAAGCACCTCTGCCATATACTGTAGTCCTCTCTATTTGAGAATGAAGATTTCTAAATAATGTTCAAATATATGGAACCTACTTATGTCATATGAATCTCTTCCCCAACAAAACTTCCCTTTTCTGTATATATCATTTGACTTAAGATATGAGTTCTTCAAAGCAATTCTTCAGATGAAATGAAAATTACACTGGCTTGTTTCAGGATTTCAGAGTGAGGTAGTTGGAATAGATTGGACTGTCTACCCTTACTGCCTGTTCCCAAGGTGGTCTTGGATCTGCTTCAGCAAAGTACATTGGTTCTAGCTATTTTATTTGGCATATTGTTTGTTATTGCATAGGAATGGTGGATGGAGTGAATATGTTGCTCATTTTGTAACATGCATGTTACATTTAACATCAGTTTATGGACAATAATTATTGTTTTAATGCTGAGGTCATAGTAGGTAACAAACTGTTCTCTGGACTGCAATAATGCATATAAAAGTCTCCAGAGGCAGCCTTTTGGAAGAAAGCCATTGTATGAATGCTGCCTCACTAAGGTCTTTCATTAAGTAAGAATCTTTATTGATAGTTTGAATTACTATTTACTAATTTCTTCGAGAGTGAATGAGAGGGATACTGGGATGTGGTGTCAGAGGTGCTGGATGATTAAACCATGAAATTTAGAATGCAGAATCCTGGGGTGACCTCCCTTTTGAGATGACATGTGGATATATGCCAACCGAAAGCAAGTTGTGTAATTCTATTGAATCAAGAGACAATGGAACAAATAAAGCTGCCCAAGCTGCTGAATTTCCAGGCAAGGTAATGGTCTAAGGAATGGAGGGAGTGAAATAAAGAGCTTGTATTATATATTGAGCCTTTGGCAGATAAGCCAGAGCCAACTAAATATATAATTGCATTTCATTGGTCACAACGGTAAAAGAAATCACCATTGCATAAAGTCCTTAACTGTTGCATCTTATATGAATGCCTGCTCTTCCTCACATGTACACCATGGTTCATCAGGTTATATTTACACAAGTGGATTACGAAAGCCCAACTTATCGACATACCTACATACAAACGAGCTCCCATAAAATTATTAAGTTCAGAAGTCTGAAGTAAAGTTTGTTTCTATGAATGGCACTACTCGTTCTCTCTCTCTCTCTCTCTTCCTAGTAATTGTTTTATTTTACGTCAGTCTTGTATGCTTTTGATGCCAATCATTACAATACTATGGAAGTGTGGTTATCATATCAAGTGATTTTTTTGTGTATTTTCTGACTTACGAACAAAATCAACCTATGGATGCCCGTAAGAACAGAACCCATTTGTTACCTGGGGATGGCTGTTTTCTCTCAAATTTGTGAATGTAAAATCATAAGAAATAGAAATAGGAATAAACCATAAAACTCTTCAACCTACTTCACCATTTGTTATTTTCGCACTCGATACTTTTCTCCTTTAATTGACTTAGGAGTCCAATCTCTATTAATCTCAGCCTTGAATATACTCAACAGCTGAGTATCCATAGGTTTATGAGGGAAAGAGATACAAATATTTACAACATTTCTCATCCCTGACCCAAATAGCTGAGTTAATGACCACTAGCTCTAGATTCTCTAGCATGAGAAAGCAACCTCTTAGCATCAATATGCCAACTCCTCTCCAAATCTTGAATGTCAAAGTGAGATCACCTCTCACTCTTATAAACTATCAGTATTAGTCTAGTCTTAGTACATTTATCCTCGTTGAACAAATCTCTCATCCCTGGAATCAATCTAGTAAACAGGTGCTCAAGGCAAGTCAATCTGTTCTTTAGAATGGAGACCAAAACTGTGCATAATACACTGGATCTGAACCTGGATCTGAATCCGGGGCTGTGTTGGTCCACACTAAACTTGTGGAAAATGGTGCAGACTTGTCATCATGCTTTGTAGGTCAGAACTGTGGGCAGCCTGCTCTTGCTGAACTGTACGTTGAGGAGGAACATAACCTCATACTGAAATGTTAAATCTGCTCTCCCTTGGCTCTATTTCCAAGATGAGCAGGGAGTTTTCTGTGGTTCCCTTGCTGATATTTACTCCTCAATCAGCTACAATCAAAATGAGTAGAGAAAAACTCCAGAAATCTGGCACATTTGAGACTTTGGTGCTGGTGCACTGGCAGATTTTCTGGATTGTTGAATATTATTTTGATTCATCCCCCAACACACTTATAATTCACATTTTATATATCTTGCACAATATTAGAATAAATTTTCCAGTGAACCAAGTAAGTTTAAATGGAGCATGGGAACCGGGGTCCCGATGAGTAGAAAAGGAACTGGGGCCCTAGTAAGTGGAAAGGAAGCACAACAGGCATCACCTGGGGAGTCAGGTGCCAAACCAAATTGGTTTATAAATGGTTGGATAGCAGACTATTAGAGTTTTACTGTACTTGGTAACATTGTTGTTTGCTGTGTGCAGTTCATTTTCATGTTACAACAGTAACCACAGAGCAAAAGTACTTCACTAAATTGTACTCTTTGTATGTCCTAAGGTCATGATGGAGATTCACTGGCAAGCTTCTCCTCTTAAGTTCTTATATTCTCGACAACTTTTAAAAACATTATTTGACCCTTGGTTTTCTGCAACAATCTTTACTCAATTGGTCCAAGCTCTCCTTTTACAGGAGCCGCAAATCAGTTCCCAGTCTGCATTGATAATGCAAATCCAGGACAGTTAAAGTCACCACGTCATTGGCTCTCACAATAAAGAAGACCAATAGGAAATCAGCAGTAATCCCATACTAATATGTTCACTCTTAACTACCTGCTGAAGTGATAAGTGGAATGGACATGAATGCCAGCCTTGCTAGGATTTTCTTTTAAAACGATAGTCTTGGTAAGAATACCTGAACTGAAGGAATGTATTCTAATTTTTTTTATTACTAACAGGATGTTAACATGTTTAAAGCAACAGTGGTGAGTCAGGAGGTGAAGCTGGGTACTCTTTCAACCAACCATATTTACAGAAAACACCTTTGACTTCAAAGTCTTAACACCCAAATAATAATTAAAATAGCAAGCTAAGTGGGGAATGGAAAATGATTACTCCCTTACTCTCGCCATGAAAATAATGAACTTTTACCATAAATTTTAATTTTTTGAAATAAATTGTGCATACTTTCTTCACAGAGGTTCAATTTCGAGAGGTTCCTTCCAACAAACTCATCAAGTGATTCTTCAAACATTGACCCATTCTCCTGGAACTCATTTGCGATAAGAGGCAGATCTTTGTTCTCCATTTATTCTGAACAGTGGACTTTATCTGAAAAATGCAAAGTTCAGTAATTCAGTTGTACAAAATAAATATTTTGTTTTTAGAAACTATAGCAAGTCCTGTTCATGCTGAGACAACATTTTCTTAATATAAGATTGAAATTGTAAGCATAAATGACAGATAATAAAGAACAGAAAATTATAGAACATTTTTTTCCAAAACAGCAGTCTCAAGGGCATTCCCTACTTAAATGGTCTAAATTGTTGGAAATTTCCACAGAATGAACTTCTAGGACTGAAAAACTTTGGCCAGTCTGAATCAAGTAAATGATTCCAAGGTGAGTACTTCCATGTGGCCCAATGTAAGTGAAGGGAAGTGTAGAAGCACAGCTAGTAGAGCTGCTGTCTCACAGCAACAGAGACCAGGCTCAATCCTGACCTCTGGTGCTGTTTGTGTGGAGTCTGCACATTTTCCCTATGGCTGTGTGGATTTCTTCTGGGTGCTCCAGTTTCCTCCCACATCCCAATGACTCGCAGGTTGGTTGGCCAATTGCCCTCTATAGATTGCTGCTAGGATGTAGATGAGTGGTGAAATCTGGAATGGAGTTGATGAGAATAAAAAATGGATTAGTTTAAAATGGATTATTTATTAGTTGGTGGTTGACATGATCTCTTTGGGCTGAAGAGCCTGTTTCTGTGCTGAATCTCTCTTGACTCTATGAGAAAAATTGACACAAGTGCAAGGATGCAGATTAGAAAGGAAGTAATAACATTCATTCCCTTGCTTATGCTTTAGATGCTTGGAAGTACACAACTACATTGAGCTTTGGATATAATTTATGATGGATATTGTTTTATTTCTACCCTTTACATGCAAATATTTATGACCTTAATTATAAATTAAGGAAAATTTGGGAAATTACGTAAGATTTAGTAAGACCTCAAAGGGGAAAGATCTAGCAGATGATAATTAATGCATCATTCTCATCATAGTTAAATAAACTAGAGCTTCTGTAATAAAGAATCAAGTTAACTTAAAAAGTGTGAAGTTAATTATACTTCTAACCTTACAAATCTCTAAGGTCCTAAAATTCTAGTCTCTTGTGAGGCTCTTATTTCCTTCACCCCAGTACTGTGCCTTTTTATGTCTCTTTGCCTTACTACCTATTCCTGTTCCATTAAGATTCTACTTAAACCTATCTCTGTGACCTAGTAAAACAGAGCATGCTGGAAACATTCAGTGGACCAGACAGCAACTGTGGGAAGAGAAATAGACATAATGTTTCAGGGCAAAGACCTTCATCTAAACTGTCTTATAAGGGATCTTTGACTTGAAATGTTAACCAAGTTTTGCCTTCCACAGATGCTACCTGAGTGTTTCCAGTATTCTCTGTTTTTTTTTCAGATATTCAGCATCTGCAACTTTTCTGAGGCCAAATGTTTGATTGCATATTCCAATATTTCCTCCTTTGGCTTAATGACAAGTTTTATCACATTAAAATTACAATATAATTCCAATTTATTGTAATTATTTAAAACAACTAATAAAAACATACAGGAAAAAGTCATAATATTTCAATATCACCTTTATTTGAATTATATTACAAAGGGACTCACCTGTTTACTAAGGAATTGAATTTTAACAACTACAACTTATTTTTGGAGAGGAGTTACTTTGTAGTTTCTCTTTTTCTCACAGAGTATTTCATAGCTGAAAAGTAAGTCCCAGTACACCATCAGGCCAAATTCCATACAAATGTTCATGCACAGCATGAGTGAAAATACCAGATAAACTGCTGAGCTTTTCACATTTCTTAAGTACACCATAGCCATTTCTGCTGAACATTTCCAGCAGTTCCTGTTTTTGTTGCAATTTCATTTTGTTTATAGCCATTGCAAGAAGTGGTAAAGCAATAATGACAAAGTGTAAACCCATTAGCAAATGAAATAAAGAAACAATGTTAGGATTGCTAATGATGGAGCATATAAAATACTTTAAACAAGAACAATTTGGTCTGTTTTCCCACGTAAGTATATATGAAGGTGTTATTTTGCCACTTTACATGTTCATATAAAAAATGCAATCTGTCAGTTAAAATACAGATGACATATAAAATAACACAGTGGGAGAGGTTTCACATCAGTTACTGCAGCAAAGAACATCTGCTTCATGTCAATCGCCATTGACTTGTAAGAGCATTACCAGCACCAGGCTCATGACAAATATCTGTCCAAATAACAATGGTGTGCCTTCAGCTGAGAACTTCTGCCTGCCATTATCCATTGCACACACTGATACTATTTCATGTAAGTCAAGTAAAAGGGAAATGTGGCAAAAGGGTCTCCTCAGTGGAGGATGCAGAGGAATACTTATTCCTGCTAAACAGGCATGTGGTCATCATCCAAATGTATCTCCACTCTCCTGATGAACACACGGTGGCTTGAGCTACAGCTAAGATATTCCCCACCACCCCTCACTTTTGATGAAGGCTTATAGCTACTAATTGGCCTTGGCAGTCAAGACACTTGGATACATGATCTTTGATAATGAAGTCATTATCATGCCAGTTTGTTGGTAGATTGAGATTTTTTTTGTATTTTCCCTTGCAGCACATTGAGAGAAACGCATCTGTGGTCCCTAATGATTTAAAGATGTGTGTTTAAAGGCAGGATTATGATCAGATTTTGGGCACAGGCTCAGAAATACCACAGCCTCTGAAGCTACTATTCTTCATCCCCATTCCCCCAAAACACAATCCCAAGTGGAAGAACAACCAGGATCATCAGGTTGCTCTTATCCTAACAGACATTTACAGGTTTGTGTTTAACATCGTCTGATGAAAGAAAATAAATTGAAATAATCATACTGATGCAAAAGAACAGCATTTCCTGAAAAAAATCCATTATATTCAAGAGCTTTTATTTTATATTATGAGGGATGGAGCTTCCCTGTCAGAGCTCAGCCAGCAACGATAGCATCCATTTGTTCAATGCCTTTAATATAATAAAGATATCTCCAAGGATCTCACAGAAGCATTAGCATTCAACATTTGATGCCAAACCAAATAAAGAGATATTAATATAGATCATCAGGATGTCAGTAGATTGTTTTTTTTTAAATGGAGGGGGTGAGGTTAGAGTGGGTGTGGGGAGTGGAGAAGTCAAGGCGATTGACATTACAACAGCAACTGGAGATGAAAAGATTATGAAATATTTGGTCAAAGTGACCTAAAGGGAAGTGGGGGTGTACAATTTGAGGGAGAGAGTTCCCAAGCTTAAGTCTTACATGAGGCACGGACATTAGTGGTAGAGAAATTAGATTCAGCAATAAGTAATGACACCAAAGATGGAAGACAGTAGAGAACTTGTAAGGCAGAAGGGTTCAGTGGAACAGCCTTACTTAGGCTTCACCCCTGGATCAGTCAAGCCTTTCTGGCTTTGCCAGATCTATGGTCCTTCCCACACCTTCATTATTCCAAAACCAATGGCACCCATTTAAACTATTGGACTCATCTTCAATTTCCCGAATGTTTCCAACTATCACTTATTTCTGGCTTCTACCAATTCCGAGTATTTAAACAGGCATGTGGTCATCATGCAAATTGTAGCATGTATCTCCACTCTCCTGATGAACACACAGTGGCTTGAGCTACAGCAAAGATATTCCCCCCCCACCCCCCACTTTTGATGAGGCTTATAGCTACCAATTGATCAGATTGGGAGCAGACACAATAGGGTCATTTAAGAGACTCTTAGACACATGAATGATAGAGAAATGGAGGGTTATGAGGGAGGGAAGGGTTAGCTAGATCTTACAGCAGGATAAAATGTTGGCACAACATTGTGGGCCGAAGGGCCTGTACTGTGCTGTAATGTTCCATATGTTACCGCAACACTATCATTGGCTTCTCTTTACACTCCTGACAGTGCTTTTTCTGGCTCTGTGTTGGCTTAAATGTTCTTCACCCGTAACATTTTCCAGTTCTAACACTAGGCCATTCACTTATAACATTACTTCCACTTTTCTCTCTCCACAGAAGCCGCCTGACTGTTGATAGATTCCAGCATTTTCCTTTTTAACCTTTGTCTTATTTATTCTAGCCCAGGTGAAAATGCAACAAACTACAGCATCTAATTGAAATTAGCTGCCTAAGTACCAGCTATGGATCACACCTTGGAACTAAGAATTTCTCTGTGGTTGCTCTGATTTCACTGATACTTATGAAGATTTCACATGATCTGTACTTGCACTTGAACTGTCAGTTTTCCCTTTTAGGATATGTTTCTTACTTTGTTAAAACAAGCAGCCTTGAAAGCTTGCCAGCCCAATTTTAAATATTATTGCACATAACATACAAGGGAATCCTCACCCTTGGGTTGAACAGATCAGTGACACCGCATGTGGTGCATTCACCCAGTAGAATGATTCCAAGATGCCGTGTTTCCGTTAGGGAAACAGCATTTATACTAACGGGAGGATATAGTGTCGCAGCTCATTCTTCAAAACTTGATATGAGTACTTTGTAACTTCCCTGCTGGGAAGCACAAAATTCCTGAAAAATACCTTCAAAGCAATCTGCACTTTCACTGAATGCAAAAATTTTTACAGTACCTTTTGGTTATAATAGCTATATTTTTCAACTGTAAGAAGCTGTTCCTCATGCCCTATATTAACCCTATTTTAACATAATTTTAAAGCAATAATCAAAGTTTAGTTATTGATTTCCAATCTTAATGTTTATATTAAAACACAGCACATCAGTGATTGTAAAATTGGAATGACTTACCTTTGTATTAAAGAATCCTTGTTTTTTCCTTGCGGTTATAGTTAAACCAAAGTTGCGTCATTTAAACTGAAGTACAGCTAATGCTAAAATCATTAGGCTGATTCACATTATTTTATCGTTGAACATTTTTTCCGTTCCACAAGATGACTTGGACCTGGTCTGGTATCAAATACGGTGCATGATCCTACTATAACATTGTACCAGTGTTGTCACACTAGAATGGTTCTGTTCTTAATCCAAAAAACTTTTCCTGGAAAGGAAATTGTGAAATAATGGGAGGTGGAAAAGATTTAAGGGAGGAGACGGAATCTGCATCAGGCCTGTGTTCCAAGTGTTCTGCAACTCAAGATGTTGTTATTACTACAAATGTTAAAACGTCTGCACTTCTGGCTGGGAAGTGTACTGGTGCTCCCTGCTGATGCTGTTTGTCAGAGATGTTTGATAATCATATTAAATGACAATTGAAATAATACTAAATTCAACTCTGCACAAAATAATATGCTGCTGCATTTCTCTGTTTCTGGAATGTTGGCGCCAACTTGCATTGCCGGCAAAATCGGAACATAATATTAATACAGGCTGTAACTTTAACCTCACAGCTTATCATCTGGCTATAAAAGTCATTTAACATGCTGCTGCTTTCCTCATGTTTGATGGCTGTTAGGATTTACTTTTGTGATACAATCCCTTCATGTAGTTAGAGTAGCTTTACTTGTATTTCTCCACAATTTGTTTTTTCTTTTGTAGCCTGAGGCTAGTTGCTTCTGCCTTTAACTCCCACCATCTTTTTTTTCTTATTTTTCTTTCTTAGCATTTGCAGTCATGAATTATGCAATAGGTTTCTAACAATGTGCAGACAGCAGGCAATCATGAAGAATATTTTTATTGGGAGATTAAGATAGTCATCCTTGGCTAATCGTGGGTCATGTGTTATACTGTATATGTAATGTTATTGTGATTTGTATGATGTTACATAAACTGGTTCACTATTTTGTTTACTATAATTTAGCACCTGCTTTTTTCACAGACCATGGAATATCCTCCAGCTGAATGTAAGGAGCATCCCTTAATGTACATCAAATGCTACCGTTTTATCAGGATCAGTTCCTTAGATTTCTCTTAAGGATGATTCTTTAAGACAAATGCAAGAGACAAATCCATTGCTAAGTTATGGTTGGTATTGATGGTGGTATTCAGGAATCTCAGCGTCACATGCATTGGTGCAAGGGGGCAGCAACGTCAGCCACACTTTCAGTAAAGATTCAATACAGATGTAGGGAAAAGTCGGGGCTGGAGTTCTGAGGTGCTTGCCGTTTTCTTTTGGAGCGGATTAGTGGACATTTGGAGGAAATGATCTATAATAATAAAATGTAGTACGTTGTGTGAGAGCATGCCATCATGCAGTGTCACAGAAGTCACAATATTTCTGAATGTAATTATTCCATTCAATTTCGACAGATGTGATTTACACATCAGGATTACACAACTGACATCAGGATTAGTTGCAGGACATTGGCATCACAAGCTGCATACCCATTTTGCATTCCCTCCACTTCACTGGTTACATATAAAATAACTAATTAGTGGCATTCCATTGATCACAAAGGCTTGTAATTGTCAACAATGAGATATTTATCCAGAAGCAAGTTCAAAGTAAACCACAGCAACCTCATAGGCTGTTGTAACTGTGTAAATTCCTTTTTCACAACTTGTAGTAAATAACTGCCCTTATTTTTTTATTTATATGATTTGTGGGTGTCACTGGTAAAGCCATATGCCTAACTGTCCTTGAGAGGGCAGCTGTGAGATGCTTTTTTGAAGCACTATAAATCTTGTGGTGAAAGTTTTCCCTCAGTGCTGGAAGAAGCAACACATTCCAGGATTTTGTTGTATCTTTCTGAGGGACAGTAAAGAAATTGCCAGTTGCAAACAAAGTAATTAACTCCTGGAACCTTTCCTGAAAGTTTCTTAACAGAGCCCTAAAGTTGTAACGTTGACAATCAGGGTGTCTTTTTTGCCATCAATGATGTATTACAAACAACTTGTTAAACATGAAAGACTGAAATATGTGCCACATCTCAGTCATAACCACACTAGGGAACTGTTCACCTCACAATTTGCCTTTCAGATGCATTTGTTGCTAGATCAGTTTGTCTCCTGCACTTTCTGTGCTTCCAAATCATCCTGCCCTCTTCCTGTTGCTCTCCTGTGATTTATCTACTTACGGTTGTGTTACCCATATTCATTGTTCAAAAATTCCTATTTACTGTTCAAGTACTGATAATGATATACCAATACTTTAAACACTCTGATTTGTTAAGACCACTCATACTAATATCAGTGGCATGAACTAAATTACTTTAGTGTGCATCAGGGAAATACTACACATTTCTTATTAATAAGAAACATCAATAAACAATTTCTCTTGTTGTTAACATTTGGAAATATATATTTCAAAGAGTAATTTTGCTAAACATGCAAAAACAGCTTGTTAATCCTTTTTCCCTAATTCCATCACTTTTGGATTCCAAGCTACATTTTCTGTTCAAACTAATGAAGTCGGGAATTTCAACCCTTTTATGACTTAATCCCGAGACCTACAAAGAATGGCAGGTATTGCCTGGACACATACACCAGTAAACATTTTCTAAGTTCATTCCAGTGCAAGAGAGGATTTTCACTTATAACTTTTATAACTGAGTTAATCCATCCCATGCGCATTCCAATATAATGGTGGTAGTATAAATGCACTTTAATTGAATCAGTGTGTGTGTGTGTGGTTAGGGAGAAAGGCAGCTTAGAGTAATTGAGCTACAGCTGGGTAATGTACTGAAAAGAGAAATGCAAGCCAAGCCTCACACAAACTGACTTCATTTAACTCCTTTGTTACCCTAACGCATTTTGTTTTCATTTCAATTAGAGTACAACAAATCCATGCTTGTTTTACTAGTGCCAATGAAGGATCTTACCTCAGTCGTGATATTGTGTTCCGTAGGTTCCTTTAGCGGAGCAGTTCTTGAATCATCAGCTGTAGTTGTAGTTTCAAACACGGAATTTTGTAAAATCACATAAGGCAAAAGATTACTGAGAAGGACCCTGCTCTGTAGCTGGACACCTCCTTCCAGATAAACCCCCTTCTGGCTAATGCAGAAGAGTTGTTGTTAATAGTACCACATTTAATTAAAGGCAGGCTTGTTAAGCTACATCTGGAAAATATGATGTTGATCCAGTCTATAATGTGAATGTTTGCCCTTTGGCCAAGGGATGAATGAATTTCACTACGTTATTATCTCTTAGGCAGCAGGTGCTTAGATTCCTTGTGCGAAGCAAAAGTAGACTTTTGTCGTCTGGTCTGATTTTAATTCAAATTCAATAATTTGAGCCTTTGTTCTTGGAATGAGTCTGCAAATGTCCAAGAGAGCCTTGCTGTAACTAACTAGAAAATAACACCATTATTCCAACACCAACGGCTTTTATCCTTCCCCAAAGAGAGAAGATTCTTCAACTTCTGTTATGAGTGACTAAGCACATCTGAGAAAAAAAGGAAGTGACATCTTCACCTTCTTCATCTGGAATGTTGGAGTGAAACCTCAAAGGCAAGAGGCGAGGAGAGCAAAACGGCAAAGAAAACAAAAGACACCATAGTGTATAATAACATGACTTCTTAGAAGACGTACCCCAGAGGCAAGGAAACAGTAAGTGGACAGCAAAAATATAACACCATCTGCACTTATCTTCTTTGCTCATGCTGTGAGAAACCCTGAAGTTCCAAAACTAATGCATGTTATGTATGTGTGTTAAACCAGCAGAATTTAATATTAGTTATAAAATAAAAACAAAAAATGCTGGAAATACTCAGCAGGTCAGGCTGTTGGAAGAGAAACAGAGTTAACGTTTCAGATCATAAACCTTTTATCGAAACTGGGAAAGAGAGAAAAGAAGCTCGTTAAACTGCAGGGAGGGTGGGGGACAGGGGATGTCTCTGAAAGGGTGAAACTGGGGTGGCCATGAGGATAAGCTGTAAACAAGGTTATCTGGCCAACGAGTGAGTAGGAGCACTTGGAGAGTGAGGACAGAGACAAAAGAATGTAGGAGCTGTGAAAT